>JAHZNC010000040.1:0-11269 GCA_027744095.1 Zhuqinia jingwanae
GTAACGTTTTGCAGAGAGAGCACAAGAAGAGAGGAGCTAGCATGTACCACACAGTGTGTTAGTATGTCGTCTCTTCTTGTGTGAAAAGAACATTTTGGCGTACATGGTTCTACAATTCTGTAAGAGGTGACTCTCAAACTCATACGCAGGGCTCATTAATGGGAAGGGAGAAGGAGTAATTTGTACTCCCCATTTCATTGTATACTGCTATCCTAGTTGGCTGTTTTATTAGCTGACATAAATCAAATTCTTTCGTCAACTTTGATAATTTTATGGCGTTCAAACTGTTTGTGAGCATATCTATATTAAAATCGCCTTTTATGACAAGCTCACATTTTTGTGACCATAAATATGTAAAAACAGACTCTAAAACACAAAATATGGCATCATTTACTGCATATGGGGGGATGTACATTACTACTTTTATCATTGATTTTAAATATACAGTTCTAAGTCTCACCGCTAGTACTTCTACCTTTCAAACATCAAATTCAAACTCAATTATCTCATAGTGTAGTCTGTTATCCAAATATATACAAAGTCCACCTCCCTCTTTGCCCTCCCTATCTTTACGTATGAAATTGTACCCAGGAATATTATATTGACCTGATGGGTCAATTGGTTTTAGCCTAGTTTCTGATATTCCACAGCAAAGTAATACAATAACTATATATAAATATCTGAGCGATGTTCAATAATATAATTTTTTACCGCATCATCAAAACATGCCGACGAAGTTTCTTCAACTTTTAAATTTTTCTTTTCAGTCAAAAACTTGTTCCATTCGTTAATACAATTCCATTTCACAGAATTTTCATAACTTGTCGATGCATGTACACATACCTCCAGTTTTTTCCTGTCTGCAGTTCTAGAAACTATCTTAAACCAGTCACGAAATAAACCCAAATTTTTACGATAAAAATTGAACTTAAACACTATATTGCATATCATAAAAATACGTCTTTCCTTTATAGAAAGTAGATCCACCTTAACATACAAATCTGTAATTGAAAGCTTCCCATTCAACATCCATTTTCTTTTCTCTGCATCATCACGATAATTATAAAAAATGTAGCCAAAACACACCAGATTATTAACCCGTAGTCGACAATCGAAACCACAAACGAAGATAAAAAAATCTTTACATTTTCAGTCATGAACCTTCTTTGACTGTACATCCTGCTTAGAGCCGCATTCATCTTGTTTTCCACATGAAGAAAATGGGATTTCAAACATATTAAAAGTCAGGGGTGCTAAAATCATAGAAAAGCTATAAACAGTCACTGATTTGTACCAAATTTGGTGCAAACACACTGGAACACTAAAGCTTTAACTCCTTTTTTAATGCTTTAACTAAAAGCATTACGATCCTTTTTTATATCGTGTAATAGGGTTTATTCAATATATTTTTTGCACGTGTACATATTTGTAACATGGTTTCATTTTGTAAATATATTTGTACAGAATACAGGTGAATAACCGTATGCACCGAGAGTGCTTTCAAAATGATCCAAGAATGAGATGTAACATGGAATTTATTGCAAATGAATGTTTTTTTTAAATGTCAGTCAGACACTATTTGTGTACAATTTATATTCCGTAATGATTAATTTTTCACAATAAATATGTTGTCATACCAGCTTTTTATTTTATGCGTAGCATAGTTGATTTTCTATGAAAACAATATGCACTAAATATGTCAAGGAACTGATCAATAAATTTACAATCAATCGATCATTTTTGCCTTGATTGTACTCAATATAGAAATTGGTATGCCAGTTTTTGTTAAAACAGAAAAGGTTCACTCGTAACACATGCTCTTGAATAAATTGCCTGAAACACCTGAAAACTCTGGCAGTAGATTTGTGTGTCAAAATTTCCAGTATTCATCAAGTTGAGTCTAGGTGAATTCTCCTCATTTAATGTCTCCCTGATCTTCTCCCACAGTAAAACTGCCCTCTATGTCAACTGCTCCCCTTAAAAACCGCTCCCAGTGGAAAATCTCTCCCCCTTGATGACTCCTCCTCAGATAATTTCTATGTCTCCGCTGATAATATAATGAAACATTTTATGCTAATATTATTATGATAGAAACAACTACATTTAAAAAAATGGATTCCCTATATGATGTCTCCCCTATGTATATTATCTGGGGAGACATCATTCAGGGAGAAGTGTGAATTGGGAGAAGTTATCTGGGGAGGAGTCATCAAGGGGGAGAGATTTTCCACTGGGAGCGGTTTTTAAGGGGAGCAGTTTTACTGTTGGAGAAGATCAGGGAGACATTAAATGAGGAGAATTCACCTAGACTCAACTTGATGAATACTGGAAATCTTGACACACAAATCTGCTGCCAGAGTTTTCAGGTGTTTCAGGCAATTTATTCAAGGGGGAGAGATATTCCTGTGGAGAGATTTTCCATGGGGAGCAGTTGCTCTAGGAAGCGGTTATCCACTGGGAACAGTTTTTTAGGTTAACAGTTTGCATGGGGGACAGTTTTATTGTGGAAGAAGATCGGGGAGACATTCAATGAGGGAAATATTCCGGTTACACATTAAGTGGCACATATTTTGGAGAGTGTGCGTTTGGCTGTAGAATAACATTGACATATTGAGGCAGTTCAAATATCTTCATTTTGGTGTTACTGTATTTATATCGAAAAACATTTAATTCATCATTTAAAATTCATTTTAAAGTGATATAAATAACGGATCCGCTTTTTTTCATATCAATATATTTGAAAATAAAGTTTAAATTCTAAAGGCACACTTAAAGTTTGGTGTGAGTGGTCCTAAATGAAATAGAATTGAATCTGGAAAATTATATTCAATATTTTTCACAATGAACTTGCACAAAAAGATAAGAAATGATAAAAAGATCAATATCATTGGTACGTTTGCAGTTATGCTGTTCACTCAGTTTTCCTTGGTTGACGCTGTTGGTCTATATGGAGACGAAGGAAACAAGCCTGATTATTGTTACGAACCAAATAGGCCATGCTCCCCAGATAAGTGGGAAGGCTTCTGTCAAAACCCAAGTGGCCAGACTCCTATAGATCTCCCCAGCGCAGTATACACACTTCCAAGCGCGGTTGTGGATCTCCATCTAAACACCTACCGTGGTGAAGGCTACACAATTACAAATAATGGACATACGCTTGTTGTACAATTTGTGAAGAACCCCAATTCCACCGCTCTCATAACCCCATCATCTCCCACGTCCGTGTTCCCAAATCCTGGTATCTCAGCGACAGGAAACCAGTACAGATTCCACAGTGCACATTTCCATTGGGGAGAAACGGATGAAGTTGGTTCGGAACATAGCGTGGCTGGTACGTTTTATTCTATGGAAATGCATTTGGTTCACTTTCGGAGAAACTATAGCAGTTTACAAGAAGCCCTCAACTCTGCAGACTCAAGTGCTCTTGCCGTTATTGGGGTATTTTTCAATGTCAACCCAAACGCTGTCGAGGATCAATCCACATTAGCAGGAATTTCAGATCATCTCCAAGACGTCCAGGATTATGAATCTGTAAAAACTATTCCAGGAACTCTGGACTTAGGAAAATTTTTGAGATACAAAGGCGTGGAGCATTTTCACTCTTACAAAGGATCCCTGACAACACCAAATTGTGATGAAAAGGTGCACTGGTTTGTGTACCGAAATCCAAAGGAGATTGCTCATGGAGATGTGGATGTTTTTAGAAGATTAAAAACTAAATCCGGAAAGGATTTGACAATGAATTCTAGGCCAATACAAAGCACAAGTGGAAGATCAGTCTCGGGTTCGCCCATTAGATATTCTTAAAAACAAGCGTTGAGAAATTTCAGGTTTTTTAATGACAAATTTTCATTTAAAATACATCACAAGTATGTTCTTGTAATTCTGGCCTTATTCTACATTGCCCCTTAAAATCAAAACATGTGCTCTTTATAAATTGCCATCGTGTCAACCATGTGAAATTGTATTATCTAACACGCAAAACACTTCTTGGGTGTTCTTCAGCTGTGGATACTACTATAATCTTTAGTCTTCATCCGATAGCGTAGTCCTTCCGACTATATGACTTTATCTTACTATTGCCTGCGCAAATGGAGTTTCCCAGGAATAAACCCGGAATGAAGTGTGAGTTATAAGTAATATTATGGCTCGCAGATGAAGTCAACATTAAGATTCATGATTGTTATTATTATTAATTACTATTAAAGTCACTTTTTATATGTCTGTGTATTTATCCATTACAAACAAGAAGATAGAGCCTACACAATAGCAGAACTTGCATAAAATGAAAGGGAATTACATGTCCATACAATCCAAATTTTAACAAACTACATGTAAACTTGTCATGGTTAATATTTAACACATTAGTCACATTATTTATTATTTTTATTATTATTATTCACTTTTGTATTTTCAACAACAAAAAACAGATCTCATACGGTAAACTGTTCCATAACTACCTATCAGTCCAAAACCGTAGGTTTTTCATAAAAACTATATTGGCAACGTTGTGATGGCGCACTACCAATATGACCGCTTTTGCAACGAAAAGCCAACGATATGAGTATAGGCTTGCCTTATATTGGATGGTCATTGAGTTTCCGTTTTAACACAAACAAATAAATTATAATTACGCCATATAATTCGCAGTGCCAGCATATGACCAACAAAGCAACTAATAATTATAATAACTTTATTTACGTGTTAGTTAATACCAGTTTACACTGGTTTTCATATTCTAACACAGAAGATTCCATAATTATTTCCTAGTCCAAAATACAAAGCCAATAAAATTTTCCCCAACAACATCAAATTATACAATAGTATACATGTATATCATTTCTAAAACTAAAACATATTCTTGTATTTTATTAAAAACACAATCAATAGAATTTCTGACATGTCTGTATCAAACATAGTATACATGTATATCATTTCTAAAACTAAAACATATTCTTGTATTTTATTAAAAACACAATCAATAGAATTTCTGACATGTCTGTATTACAGTATCTTACAAAATAATTCCACTCATTAATACAATTTTACTGAACAGAATTTTAAAATGATTCGCTTTTAAAAGTACTTACTGCATATATTGATGAATGTGAGAACCAATCCTGAAAAATCTCATTATGTCTAAATTTATACACAAATTTGATAAGCATTTGCTTTTTACGCTCTGTAATTGTAATTCTAGTTTCTCATATAAGTTTTTTATCGACGTAGATTTACATTGGGAATCCGCCTTCTTAAAAAAAATAATTATGTAAATATCTATTTATTTTGTTTTGCAAATAGTTTGTATCTGCGTCACTCTGCACATTCCAAATAATCAAACAGTAATCTATTATTGATACAACAAATGCTGACAAAAAATTTCTTTTTTGTTTTCAGAGTTTTTTCTACTCAACACTGCATTAATTTTATTTTCAACGTGAAAGTACAAATAGTGTGCACGCATGGATAACGATGAATCTAATACAACTCCTAAATATTTAAATTTATCAACTGTTTCAATTACCTCATTTGGCATCATTATTTTTGCAATTAAAATCGCCTTTGTCTTGTCAATATTTATTGAGAGATCATTCAAATTACACCAAATTAGATGCTGGGAAGTTAAACCAGTGTCCGGAATATGGGATGTTGCTTTGGTTGAGCACTGGTACTTGTTATTCAGGCAAGCATGCAGGTTGTTCACTTCAGGCTGGACTAATTTGCATATGAATATTAAGTGTGACAGCCTTCTGTTGCTTCATAGCATTGACAGTTAACAAAACTTGATAACACTTTACTGACAATTTTCAACACTGTCGCTAAACTTGTGTCAATAAATAACACACCCCTTTGCTACGCTGAAAAAACTAATCATTTTAATGTATTTTTAATACAAAAAATGTTACTTTTTCAATTTAAATTTTAACAGGAGCCTTGAAAAAAGCTGCTGCTGCATGCTGCAGCAGCAGTGAACAGCAGATAAAAGGACTGTCAACTGAACTGACTGAAATGCTGCTAGATAAAAGGACTATCAACGCACCGCAAATACACCAATGGTACTTTACAGGACCACCGACACTACTTGTTTGATTCTATGCCAGCATTCATTTCATACCATGAAAATGCCAATAAAACAGCGATGGTTTTTTTGAACATCATATTTATTTCCTGTTTATAGTGTCAATTTAATTGTAACTAGTTGTACAAAGGAATGCACATTTCATCATATGCATAAGGAAGTGTGATACATTTACGAAGGAGCTGGTTCTTATGAATGGTAACCTCATTTAATTCTAAGTCACTAACTAAATATAAACATCTTATCACTTTGACAGGGGTAATCTTTCATTTTTTCTATGTGTTTGTAAAAATTTACATTAACATTGTCAACACAAACTGTTACTGTCATAACACCAGCATCATATACAAACATACTGATTTCTCCTACTCCATAACTTGATTGAATTAATTTACTGGACTCATATACACGTTTTATTACCTGCGAAAGATGATTGCTATGTTTTTGAAATATTGAAAAAAAATTAAAAACGCATTTCATATACTTTCACCTTTCAGTAAAATCTCAGTAAACATACGCTTTCTACTTTGTTCTCTTCCTTGTTCACACACAACAATGATGCCTATGTATGAGCAAGCAACGGCGGTTGTCCGCTTACGACAAGACACAATAAATGAATGTAAACACTACATAACGTTGGTGTACCATTGAGTAGACACAACACACCGCCAAATCAGAGTTCATATAGTTTAAAAAATACTTCTCACATCAGATAATATTATTTTACAATTAAGTTTTTAGCTGTAGTAATCTTAATTAATTAACTTACCTAGTAATTTGTGAAGTAGTGACGTGGGTAATATATGTTGGTTATTTAATTTATGATTTGTGATGGCCTTGCAGGAAAAATTTAAAAAATCATTTAGACTTTAAATATTTACAATTGGGAAAAGAATTTTTAATTGTAACTAACAATTGGATAGACTAGAGTGAATTAAGATTATTGATGTAGTTGACTTTATTGAGCATGTGAAATTGTGAAAATGATGTCACGTTTAAAGGACGTTGATGATTCCACTGAGAGATTTGTAGCAGTGCATGTGAAGGTTGAAATTTTGGAGGAGAGGCAGGTTGAGGACGAAGACGCGTTTGTGAATAAATTCAATCATTTGGAGGAAAGCGAAAAGGACCATGACCCGAGCTTGGATGAACATGACGAAGATTGGGGGGGAAAGAGGAAACCTGGAAAAAGGCGTAGCCGCGGGGGAACGGCAAGAAGACCTACTAGGAAAGTGGCAAGTGGGAATAGTAATACGAAAGATGGGGGCCAAAAGTCCGGCAATGCCATGGGGGGAAAGGGGAAATGCTCATCAATAATTATCCAAGCGGATAAAAAAGGGAAAGGGGAGGGAGAGTGGTTTCTGAACGAAGCGATTAAAGAGGAATTGGGAAGTGAGGATGACGACTATGAACCTGACAAGGATGAGAGTGATGCGGACTGTGGTGAAAACAAAAAAGTAGGAAGAGGAATTAAGGAAAAACGTTCAACTATCTAGATTAAAATTCAAGGAGTTGCGAGAGCAACAGAAGGACCGTGCTTCAGATATTGGGGAGAAAAGGAAGGATGACAGTAAAACCACTAGTGAGAAGGAAACACGTCCGTTAAAAATGACATCTGAAGAAAAGAGGGAAAAGGAGAAGGAGAGGAAGCGGCTATATAGGTTGAAGCAAAAAGAAATGATGGGTAAACAGGGAAACAGCTCGATAGATAATGAGGAGACAACGATGACAAAACGGATTTCGCTAACATGTGTTGGGGGAGGAGAAAGAAGGAAAAAGAGAATTTCTGAAATGACAGACGAGGTAAGTTTTTGAAAAACTATTTAAACATTTAATTTGAAAGTTTAATTCAATTGTTTAGAAAAAAATTTGTTCTTGGTATGTAGGAAAAGGAGGAAATGCGTGCAAGGTGGAGAGAACAACGTCAGAGAAGAAGGGAACGCATCTATGAAATACCAGCGGAGGTAAAGCACGAACGTGTAATAAAAGATCATCAGCCGAAGAAGAAAAAAAGATCATTGAAAGATGACTTGACGGAGGGGGAAAGAATTCGAGTGGAGGAGCAATTGCGCAAAGATCGAGAAAGGAAGAGAGCCAAACGAGCTGCAATGACCCCTGAAGAAAAACGGGAGGTATCGCAGAAACTGTACATGAGTAAAGTAATGAGAAAGGCAGCAATGTCAGAGGATGAACTGAAAATGAAAAAAATGGAGGCATACTTACAATATGCAGCAAAAAATGCAAGCCGTACCCCAGAAGAGATACAACAGAGACGGGAAAGGGCAAATGAAGCTGCAAGGAAAAGGCGTGAAAAAATGAGAAATGACCCTGATCCAGAGAAAATGAAGGAGATTTTGCAAAGGAAACGTGAAGCTAGAAAACGGTACAGAGATAACATGCCACCTGAAAAGAGGCTGGTATTCTTAGAAAAAATGAAGGAGAATTACAGAAGATGGAGGGTACAGGCAAAACGGGATCCTGAAAAACTAGCAAAGTGGAAGCAGACGTTGAGGGAGAATAATTTGAAGAGAGCCGAAAGGTTACGTGAGTTACGAGGGCGGAATTCGAAAAAGGGGAGAAAACCTACGAGAAGGAAAGCAAATCAAAATGAAGGCAGAGTACCATTAACGGATGAAGAGAAAAAAGAGAGAAGAAGACTTTTGCTCCAAAGATCAAGGTTACGTCAAAAGTTGGAAATTCAACGGAAGTTGGAGAGTGGAATGACCATGGAGGAGATTCATGAACAGATGTATAGCCCAGAAAGAAGGGCGCGTCATTGTCTACGTATAAGGAGGAACTGGGCAAGACGAGATTTAAGAATGAAGCTAAGACTAACTGGTGCGAGTGAGGAAGAGGTTGTGCAGAAGGTGAAGGATATGGATGCGAATTGGCAGCCTGTCATGCAGTTTAGGCCTTACAAGCCCAGGCCAGAGATGTGGAAGCAGATAAGTGCTGGTGATTTGCAGCGTTTGGTGGACGAAATCGACGGAATAGATTCCAATCCACTTTTGATCTCCTCCTCGCCCAAACCATCTACCTCATCAGCCACTATTTTTGGTGATCTTCAAGTTCCTAAGAAAGGAATCGGAAGACATCCCACTAAAAGCTTCCAACTATCCATCTTAGATAGCGATGTAAGAACCAAAACAACTACAACCTCAGTAATCACTTCTATTGATAACCTTGCAACGGTTCCCCATCAACAAACAACAATACTGCCCCATCAAACCCAGCAGTTCTCCTCCCCTTCAGTAGGCACAGGGTACCAAGCGCAGTACCACAATGTCTGTCATCCTCAAAGCACCCCACATTACCACCCGACACCAATGCTTGCGTACGCCTACCAGCAGCCCCACAGCCACTTTCTTCAAAGCGTTTTGGACGGGATGGTATCTCAAGAAACTGGAGGTGCCTCATCCTCTTCTCACCAATACACAACAGCGGAGTCCCCCAGCACGACCAGTAGTTACCATCAACCAGACTACAGTTGTTCATACGGAGGCGATGACGTCAGAGAAAGCAACTGTTCTTCTTTAGGAGCCGGAGATCAGCAAGACTGTATTTCCCCGACCAATATACAACATAACAACTTGTATTACAATCCATATCCAAATCACTCAACCACCACCAAAAACGCAAAACCTACACCTAAAATCACACGGTCCAAATCAAACAAGAAGCCAGCCGTGTACGTACCTCGACCTGGAGCACAAAGACGCCAGAAAAGATCAGAAGTTATCCGAGACGTAGTATGCGACGAATGTGGCCAAGCCTTCAGTCGCTTTACTTTGAAAGGTCACCAAAACGTCGCCCACAACCCCAACTTTGATTTCAAAACGAAAACCTGCCTGCTTTGCAACGAGACGTTTAGAGCTTCCTACAGATGGTACACCCATTACCTTCGTGTTCATGTCAAACCCACAAAACTTGAGCTCAGGCCGGAAATGTGTGCGGATTGTGGCAAGACATTTAAAGTGAAAGATCACTTGCTGAGACATCAATATTCAGCGCATGGGGACGGCACCAAGAAAGAAAATTACAGGAAATGCCCAGTGTGTCCTGAAGAGAAGCTGTTTAAGGATATAGTGTCTCTGAAAATTCACATGCAGAGACTTCACCCCGACTCCACACTTATTGTGGGTGACCGCCAGTGTTGTCGTTGTGATGATAACTTTCTAACTGAGAAGCTGTTGACTGAACACGTGCGAGTCCAGCATCCAGAGAGTTATTTCCCTTGTGATTATTGTCAGGCAATGAGGTTTTCTCAATTAGGTTTAAATTTCCACTACGGGCAGTGCAAAAAAATTGCTGCACCGGTGAGGAATGAGATGGTCACCAATTGGGACAAAGGGCTGTACAGTGTGGATAGGATGCAGATGAAATGCCAATTTTGTGAAAAGGGGATGAGAATGACTTGTTTACGGGCTCATTTTAAAACTGTGCACGGGGTGTCGGAGAATAAAAAGTTTGTGTGTTCCCAGTGCAACAAGCAGTTTAAATGTAGGGAGTTCCTGGCTGTACATTTGGAAGAAGTGCATTGCATGTTGGTGAAGGAAGAGGACGAAGAATTGTGGGAGTATTTGAGACAGTTGAATGCGGATGATATGGAGGGTCTCCGTGAGCAGCCAAACCCACCACCTAAGAGGATCAAAAGAGTGACCAAGGGGGGTTGGGAAGAGGGGACAATGATGAATATACAGGAAGGTGGGAAGAAAGTTAGAAGGAGTAGCAGGAGACATGGTAGTGGCACTGAGGGAGAGGACGCAGGCAGAGAGTGGAGCTCCAAAAAGAATTCCACGGAGGAGGATAGTAATGAGGAGGAGGTGGGTGAAGTGAAGGAGAGAAGGAACATTCGGGTGATTTGTGAGGAAGATGGTGAACACTGAACAAGATGAAAGTCTGGTGCCGGTGAATGCAGTGTCCCAATAATTAAAAAATTGATACGTGCGTTTGTATTGTTTATATTGTGCTACTCTAACGGTTAGAGTTAGAAATGTTAGAATAAAATTTCAATATCCAAATTCTTTTAATTACACATTCATTTTATTTCATCAAATGTTTTGAGTGCATAACTTATTACGGAGCTGTGTATACAGCGTAGTAATGATTTACCCATATTTGTCTGCGTGTGTGTGTCCGCAAGATAACTTAAGAGCGGCTTATCCAAATTACTTCAAATTTGTAATATAA
>JAHZNC010000041.1:0-10803 GCA_027744095.1 Zhuqinia jingwanae
TGATTCAATAAATATAAAGCATAGATGGTTACTTGCAACCTATGTGAAAGTAATTCCAAACTTGCATTCCCGGAATAATGAACAACGTTATATTTACACAAACGTTAATAAAGCATTGGTGTTTTTTGGTCAGGATAATTAATAATTCCTGTGTGTCTGACCATGACCACGTGCACATGACCGCACATGCTCATGACCACTAATTTAATGGAAATTCAGAAATGTATAAGCATGAACAACGAAAAAGATAACAATTAGCCAACTGTCATTAAAAATCTCCCTTTGGTTTGATACCTTTTGCAAGCGACATGCCAGTGTTAAAAGAATTAAAGATATAAAACAGAGGTGTGATGCTGATTACTATGTATTTACTGCGTACTGTAAGAGCTATATAATTCAGGAAAAGTCATTTAATACACTCACTCAAAGGGTCCCGTATGGTACTCAATACCGATGGTAGATTCCCGACATTCCCAGCAACTATGCGTAGTCCTCAACGACAACTTGTTATCATCACGAGCATGCATAGTCGGGCCTTTTATTAATACCGCATAACTGCATCCTAAAATATGTGAAGGTTAAATAACACAAAAATTTCAATAATGTGGCATCATTTTATCAAATGTACAATATAGCATACCAGCAGCACCCACATACCTACTAACTGAATGATATTTTGAATTTTCCTAAAACGTACTTAAAAACCTCTTGGGAATTTTATTTTGAAGACCTACAACCTAATAATCAGTCAATCACAAACTATTACTATGCAGGGCTAAAAAAATGACAATTTTGGCTTATTCCTTGATGCGGTTATATTTATATTCACGGGACAAATATTTCTCTGAAATTATTGTAGTCTCATGATCTGCTATAAACGTTTATTGGTATTTTCACGAAGGGGGTTATGCAATATTTATCCACATATTGAACAGTTTTTATTATGCTTGAAGTTATAAAAAGAACTCTCGCTATCATTATTGACGAATTCCTCTGGAATAACCCACGCAAAATGTCTAGCCTTGAACAATTTTTTGTCATCTCATGGCACTACAATCAGGCGGAACTCTGCATCTTATTCGATCCATTTCACATGTGCATAAAAATCGGGGGATGCGAATGTCAAGAAAATTTACATCTATAATTCATTTTTATTATTTATTTGTAGGATGCCTATCCAAACCTCGAAATCCATTTGTCATTTATGTCTACTTTATATGATCAGTACAACAATGTGCTACAGTAAAGAAGGACGTTAAAAATGTATACTCTTTTGTATAGTTTACTCCCTTTAATTGTAATGCTTATAAAATGTAGTATTTGATTTACCATCTTATTACTTATTAGTCGATCAATTCTTGTAAATCCAGATATTTGATCTTTTAAATGAGAATGTGTGGGTGAGTGTGAGTCTGGCGAGACGTAGTTTATTAAGTTTATTTACAAAGATTTTTGAGGATTTTACAGAGAATTGCGGAACAAGAGCAGAAAGTCAATATTTGGATACAAACCTTTGGGGAGCCAGCAGCAGTACCTTTGATTTGCTAATAAGATTTTCTACCTCGTGCCATGTATGTATTTACATAATGTTGATTTTAGTATATACTTTGCATACGATGAGAAACTTAAATGCATGCTCTGAGAAATACTTAGCAAGAAGGAAGAAGAGATTCACAAAACTTGGGGCAAATTAAATTGAGAGGCTGAATATAATTTTAAACCCATTCCAATTTTCCCCTTCTCAAATACAAAAGCAGAGTGTAAATCATGAACGGGAAAACCTTAAAGCGAAATATTTCGCAGCGTGCTGTTTTAAAGATTTGAGCTCAATAATTCACGCATCTAACTATGTATAATCCACCATCAAATTGCACTAATTTTATCCATTCAAATCAAACAATTCTGAACATGTCCCCTATTTAAAGTAGCCTTTAGAGTTTATTTTACAAACATTATATGGCGGGATAGTACTAAAACTAAAGATAATGCATGCGTGAGAGAAACAGAGAGCACTGGAGAAAGCTATGGAAAAAGTATAAAACCGGTTGAGTCAATAAGTGGCATGTTATTTTAGTAGAAAAAGAGGCTCCAAAATCTCTAAATCTTCGTAGGTATTTCTTTTATACTTAACGTCATGGGATTTCAGGACAAACAAGGTAGGTAAATGGACAAGAAATAATGGGATGACCTTCTTACAATGATATTACTACGAACAATGTCGTCCGGTAGAGCGTGCATCTACATATGCTTCAAACTAATAATGTTGAAGTTTAAAGATAATGCACCTCTCTACTTTTTAGATAGGTGTCGACAATCGCCCAAGGTTGAAATATTCCAAGCTTGTATGGAAAATGGAGCTACGCGTTCAAGGTTTATAAAACATTGAGCGTGTATGGCATAACAAGACATAGCACTTGTTCAACTTTGACTTCAATATGTGCTACTAAAAGAAATTTCGTCTCTTCATTTCTCCATCAAATTTCTTGCGAAGCAACTTTCAAATGAGTGAATGGGTATCAAGTGTTTACTATAACTTGAGGCTTTTAATATATATTTGCATTGAAAATATTACAAGTAAAAAACAAGCAATGCGCGGCATCCGCTATTATCATATTCTAAGAGATTCCAAAGCAAACGGAAACGACTATTTGAACACATGGTGTATGATGATATTGATGATGATGAATCTTATTTACTTTATATTATTTAATTTAAAATATAAATGTAATAAATAACCAAAACTATTTGTAGACAGATTGGAAAAACTATTCGCGACAATCCCCTGGGAAGGGAGTGAGGTGTAGATGATAACTGCTATCATATTCGTGTTAAGCGTGAGAGAATCCTCCCAATTCTCAGCAATTACGTCATAAATTTATAAATTACGTAACAATCTAATGAAGGTTTAACAATTGTTGTCCCTTGTATTACCAGCCAAATTGGTTCTTCATTACCCAACCACGGTGAAGTTGACCACTGGGAGTAAAATCATCTGTGGGGCGTGGTCATACCCTAAGGTATCTGAGCAAGCTATTAACTGCGCACGGACGTACGGACATGCAAAACTACCTCAATAGCTATTTTCCTTCACGAATACTTAATACTGTAAGTGAGCCCATGAAGTGTTTTTATTGCAAAATCCCATTTTCCAGAGCCTAGAGTCTGGGATGTCTCAAGAGTTTAATATGTTTTCCTCTGGCACAGGATATTTCTTTGACTACAATGCATTCTAGTATACCTACCAATATGACTAGATTGATTTAAAACAAAAAGTATGGTTTCAAACATGAGCTCCAGCAACGCTACGGTGTATAAAATGGAACGAGGGAAGAAGAAAAACGTGGGAATAAGTTTCCAATACCCTGCCTACAACACCTGAGGGAAGAAGATTGTGAAATACAAGACGATACACAAACAAACAACAACACACAAACTAAAATATAAAAATGCGAATGTCCGTACTTGTGACCATAATAATATCTTGTACTACTGTTGTTGTTGTACAAGAAGTACGTGAGTAAATATTACATTACATTACGCAAGAGAAAGCAATACCTACACAATGCACCTACTTCCCATGCTTATCCCAGGCTCTTGAGAACCAATAATACATTTTATTTTATAGATGAGAATAGTATATTCTCAGCATTTGGTGCTCTCTTGGTAAAAAAAAAGTGGATGTTGGCAAATTGATTTTGACATGAAACATGATTTTGTTACTAGTTATTTCCCGTTTTTCTTTCTCTCTGTCAGTTTGTTGTTTGCTCGTGTTTTCTAACTCCTGTTTATATACGCTCTTCCATTTCTTCCAATATCATTTCTCTGTTGGATTGAGCTAAGCAGATTTGACGTACAAACTGGATTACATAAATTTACAACATACTTATTGGAAGGAGACGCTTTTACAAAAAATACGAAACATACGATTGTAGTTTAGGTACTTTTCTGTTTTTTAATGGAAACGTGGGATGAACCTTTGTTTGGACGTTGAAAATGAAATCGCGTGGGACGTGCAACTTGTAAACTTGTTTCAAAATTGTAAAAACACAAAGTGACAAAGTGAAAGCTAGCTAGAACTTCAACAAAAGTTCTGTGGAAAATAAAATTGATGATAATAAAACAATGAGCAATGCAAGCACTTTTTTTTATATCAAAAGCATTGTTTAGCGAAATCTTCAAGCTAATTAATGATGATTATAAAAAGAGTGCACAATACAAAAACAACAACAATATAAAAGTACGTTGGGTAAAATAACGCAAAAATTTCCAAGAAACTATAATGGAAAAACAATGTTTATATTTAGGTATTTCGTAGAAAAAAGATCTGCATCTCTGCTTGTATCCCAATCGAAATTACGAAGTGATGACACGTGTAAAAGAGAGATTGAAACTAATTTTGTTGTGTGTATGAGTTTCGAGAGAGAAAAAATACAATTATTGCAAAGGCAGCACAAAAAGTAAAGAAATAAGGACTAGAAATTATTTTGGATGGAACTTTGGTTACTTGAACACATCTTATTTTCACACTCTATTGTCATATTTCACAGAAAAGATAATAAGATTGTCCAAACTTCTTGGTTCACGTCAGCAAAAATTAGGTTAAAAAAAAACGAAACATATTGCAGGAAAACCATGTAACTGGAATTACTGGTTGATGTTAAAGACAACAAACACAATGACAAGCCAATTTCAATGATTTTCAATGTGAATTGCAATGGTCTCTTTGCGCATCTTATTCTTGCAACTGTGGGTAAAAAAGCTGCTCAATGCACACATGTACATATATACATTCTTTCTCAGATACATTTTGTGGAACGTCTGGCCCCACGTTAATGTTAGCTAATAACTAACCAAGCGAAAATGATTAAATGAAATTGTCAGGTTTGTACTCTTGCGACGATAGCAAAAGTCAACATTACCGACCGACCATATATTATTAGCTTTCCACCACCACCACCACCACCAGAACTATTACTGCAGTTGAAATGCAGTGATTCGTTGGTCAGAGTGGTTGTGCTCAGAATGTGGTGGTTGGTGAAAAAAAGTATTAAAAAAATATGTATAGCAAAAAAAAACTTTTCCTGAGAAGGAGCAGCAGCTTTTTCATGTGTTTGGTTGGTGACAAGTGGACTAATTTTATCAGCCACTCACACGGGACTATTCCCAATGGACCACTTTCCGAGTAAACTAACGAGACCAGTGTGCAATATTCCTTTCCATGATTATTACTACGCAGAGAGCTGTGGGAATTGTGTGACTCAAGTTTTTTTTCAGTTTTATTTGAGGGCATGTATATATATATACCTACGTATATTATTATAGTAGATAGCATTAAACATTTTTTTATATAGCAGGCCGGCATACCCGATTACCTACCTACACCCATATCCCGTCATGTGGCTCCAGACTAGAAACAAAAACAAAAAGCATAATGTTTACGGTTTAATGTGTTGTTTTTTGTGTACTACGCACATGACACAGATTCCCACAGATAAACAAACGTGCGAAAAGTGAAGTCCCTCTGATTGAGGACTAAGAGTAGAGAAAACCAAGTCTCGTCTAAAAGTCAATTATTCAAAACCATAAGGCAAGTAAGGCAACTATATGCCAAAAAGGAGAAAGTTTTCAAATGGCTATTATACATGTACGTGTATGGCGTGTAATAAAATGTAATGGCGGACATATGTTGTCTTCTGCTGCTACTGCTGCTGCTTGTGGTGGAAGCCGCAAGACACGGGTCCAAGTTATGTATGTATGCATCATGTATGTATGTTTATTATTATGAATTGTGCATCCGGTGAACTACTATTTTTAAACTATGAGCGTTTTCTTCTTGTGGAGAAAATAAGGGAAGAAAATGTAAGACAACCTAAAAGTGTGAAGGAACAACAAGAAAGGTTAAAGGGTCCTTCTTATCTCTGTTATTTTTTATCATCTACATCTTGAAGAAAGGTTGTTTTTTTTTTTGGGGTATACAAGGAAAGTTATGTAATGATGACTTGTACACGCAATTGTAATTACATGAAAAATATATATATTAAAATAGCACTATGTAAACACTGTTTTATGAGCTCAGAATAAGGTCCATATCAGTTTACACATGATGATATTATTATTCCCCCAAATTATTTTTTCAAGGATGCTTCACTGGAGAAAGTCAACGACTTTTCTTTCTGTAATGATGCGCGGGAGATAACTTATATTATGCAGCTCATTCCAAACTTTTGCCATATTTGCTACTTACTAACACTTAAAGCACATCATTAGTACTACTACTAATTTTGGGGTAAATTTCAAGTATTTTTTTTGTGTGTGTGAATGGTCCATAAAGTATAATGGTAACAATCAAGAGAGAGAGAGAGAAAGAGAGCTACTTGGCATTTATGAGTGTCATTGAGAGAAGCAGAGTAGAGTCAAGAGTAGAGTAGAACTGAAAGACAGATCAGTGTGTCGTCCCAACATAATAATACAGTAAAATGATCATCCTGTCATTTTGTTTACTTGCTGTATATTATGTATAGAATTTGCTGTGTATTATCACAGCCGTATTGTACACACGTGTGTTTTGCCCCACGGAGAGATTTCCGACTTGTATGTCTACAGATATGTTTCTATGCACTAAAAACACGACATTATTATTATTATGGCCAATGAATTTATATGACCCAGAAGTTGCGTAAGTACTTGTGTAACAAAAGGAGATGCAGTAGAACTGTATGTTGTACTACAATGTAAAGGAAACGTGCTTTGCAACAATTTTGGAACGCAACAGGGAAGAAAACTTGTCCCCTTTTTAAAATGTACACAACCCTGATTGGATTATTATTCTAACAATAGAGGAGACTAGGTATACATTTGTCTTACCCAAAAATAATGTACAAATGCGCATTACTTTGAGTGAAACTAGAATGAAAAAAATCATCATGGTGCATATACCTCATTTCCAAATGTTTATCATTAAAATCTTTTCCCAAAAAGCAGTCAAAGTGAAACTTTCATCCTTGTCTACTTTAAGCTTTCATGCCATCTCAAAGATAGGAAACCTTGTACTTTTTCTTAACATGTTCAAGTGAAATCGTGTCAAAGAAGAGTAGGATTACAATAAAAGCTTACTTTTATGCTCTGCTTTTGTTCAACTCAAAAAGAATTTTTCAATGATGTATTCAATATTCAATATATGTTTATGCAACAATTTACGTGATAAAACTTTAAATACAAAAGAAAGAATGAGACGTGAATGAAAAGGTACACATGTCTTTCTTTTCTAGTTGATAAATTCCACAAAACTTGATAGCAAAAGTAGACACAAAACATGTGTAGGTACTTGGGGGAGATAAAAGGAGATGATAAAAAAAAGGTTGTTCACTCACAGGTCAACTTTTGGTATTCGGTGTTGTATTACTGTCAGTCACAAACCATCTTTTTTAAGTACGCCTGACTAAGGAATAGGAAGCGGAAAGAAGATGCCAGAAGAAATCATAATAAATAACAAAAGCTCCACACTACTATACTTTTCCCTCTTCCGCTAGCTTTGAACTTTTAAGAATTTTCAGTTGACTGGTTGGTTGTAGTAGGAAGTAGGGGTGGATGGATGGATGTACGTAATACCACAAGAAGGATTTTCCATTTCGTTTTATGAATGAGAATAAGATGAAGAAGGAATGAGTATTCAGGAAATCAGGAAATGCTTTCACGGAAAATGAAATCTCTTGTCTTTTCCACGTACTTTTGCGTTACTCCTTTGTAATACAACACGAGCATATAATTGTAACTGGGGGATGTGGTAGGAGTACTAGTCGAGCTCTCTATAAAATTTATACATAGGTACTTTTTTTTGCATATCGTTAGTCATTCTGTCAATATTATGCAAAGGTATACCTAGTAAGCTATGCATATAATAATGTTATGTATATTATCCACAAAAAAACTAATACCTTTTTTCAGTTCCATCTTGTCTACTTGTATGGATTCATCTATTTTTTTCTTCTCTTTTGATAGATTATTTTGAACTGATAATATAAATTTTATGCAAAACTACACAGCGTAACAAGATGTACGTCGTCGTATGCATAAGATTGGACAGGCTTGATATGAATAATATTTTTTTCTTTTGTGACAATTTCGGAAATGGGAGTTAGAAGCAAACTAAAAAGATAAGAATAGCAAAAGTAAAAATTGTAAGTATATTTATTATACAGATGGCAGCGAAAAGTAATATTTAGATGCGTGCTCTATTTCATGATGGATATTTATGTTATGATATGAGATGAGGTGAATGCATCATTCATGATCCTGTTCTGATGATGTTAGCATTACAGCAAAAAGATGAACTGCTTAGAGGATATTTCTATGAAAATCTACGTGTAGTACTATAATAATAACCACAAAATAAGAAATCACTTCAAAAGATGAAAATCCTTCTATTTTATACTTTGATTTTGTGCATTATAAATAAAAAATATAGTACTGGTATGAGAAACACAACATATGTACGTAATATTGAAGTGAATGTACTAAAATTAAAACTGCAAATGAATTGTAACTTCTCAATGAATAAAATCGACTTTTTGTTCAACAAACGGTATTCATTTTTTTTAAATAGTAAGATTTGTACGATATTACACTGATTTTATGAATGATAAGTATAACTTGTAGTAGCAGGTTAGAATGACTTTGAGTTTCAAAGTACCAAATTTAAACGTGTCATCGATGTAAGATATATTGTAAATGTTACCACTCTTTTAATTTTTGTAATGTAAATTACACTTTTCCATTCCGTTTCCACTCTTGCTCTGTTTTACCCTTACGTAGGAGTAGTAGTAGTGGTGGAGTGTTTATAGTTAAAAATGCATCAAATTAAAAGGAAGATGTGATTCGACGGGAAAAACAAAAAAAATAAGTTGGCGTCGTCCATTTAAAAGGTTTGAGCAAGGAGGGGGTGTGAAGCTGGCCGGCCATTGCAATTTAAGCGTAATATTAAAATCTCAAACTGTAGGGGGGAGGGGGTCAAAATAACACGAAAAAAATCAAACGTTTTAAATGGACGACGCCTTATCATGTAGAATTGCTGCGAGAGAGGAAGAGAAGAGAAAACAAGGTCAACCAAAGACAAAATGGAAAGTGGAATCCCCCGCCACCCACGCTAATACGCAATATGTATAGTGTGTACATTATATGCAAAAAGTAGCAGAATCACCCATTTCCACCCCGTTCCAGTAACTTGAAGAGAGGATTACCGGACTGGAAATTTTTCATGTGTCACTTACACTTTTGCTGCACACTCAACAAAGCCTCCCTTTTGTGCAGAAAGAGGTCAACGGTCTCCAACAACCAGAATCAGTGGCAAAGTAGCTGAAAGTATCTAACGAAAACCACAATACCATATACAACGTCAACTTAAACACTTCCTGTTACATTTTTTGGGTACCTTATCATTCCAACAAAATTATTTATATCATAATATTAGCATTAGTACCAGAACAGAATAATAAGCCTATACGCAGTATGTATAAAAAAAGATACATACATACACGTGGTGTGTAAGCAGTTCCCATGTATCAAATTCACTTGCATTCTTTTCTTTACTTTGTCATTGTCACAATAGCACTGCTAAAATGTGGATATAGCCCTGTGCTTCATGGCCACGCAAAAATGAATGTCATCCTGGCCAGTTTGAATAACGACGCAATTTATTCATAAAAACTGGTTACATATTACTTCTACGTCCTGTAATTTTGTGCTGAACACAAGTGCACAAAAATACAGATTCAGCTGACCGATCAATTAATAAACTCGTGGGCTAGAAAACATAAGTTGTCTAGAAATCATTAATATTTACCATACATATATGTTTGGGGCATGGAATCAACAAAAATGATATTCAATCCAAAGTTGCACATACATACATTCGTTTGATTACACTTTCCGCGCGCATACAGATTATACTTCTTCAAATTTTGATGATGCACAACATTTTATTGGAAATCGTATGCTGTTATGATGAGCTATGTTTCTTTTTTTATCTCGATATTCAATTCAATCGTTACAGATGCTTGTTAGTTTGGTAGGTTGACCTTTGATTTGTGACATGATCCTAAATGATAGGTACATAATACATAATATGACACATTATATATTCGATCATTATTCAAGTCTTTCATTTCATTCCAAGAAAAAAAACATCGCTGTTTACGTTCTCGTTATTCACTAATAGCTCGTTAAAGATATGATGTTTGCTTTGTCAAAAATTGAGTTAAAAAAATAAAATGTCATGAGTTCATTATGTGAAAAACATGTGAGTTACATTTTATCCCAATGTATTTCATATTACATTCACACGTTAAAAAGACGACAAACATTGGCCTAAAAGCATTATTGCAAAATAACAGTAAAAAAAGTAACATAGTTTTTTAGTCGGTACGTCGTTGTGTACTACAAAAACGTTAGAAAGAAAGTTCAAAGATGCACATAATTCACAACAAAACATTGTACACATATGAAGCAGGGTAAAAAGGTACAATTTACTCAAACTAATAATGTGAAATAGGGAAAGGAAAAATAGGCTTCCTCTCTCTCCGCTTTTTGCTGGTTTTTATAAGTAGGTGCTCCCTTTGATGGGAAATCTAAGCAACCGGGAGAAATCTGCGTAAATTTCTCTTTGATGTAGTATAGCTCGGTAAAAAAAAAAGGTTCATGATGTGCCTTTTCTCTCTTGGTATGCTATGTTGTGTGATGGCTGGATGAGGCGAGGACCATAATAACTTCATATTTTGCATATATATATTTTGCCCTTTTTGCTCAAAC
>JAHZNC010000042.1:0-11085 GCA_027744095.1 Zhuqinia jingwanae
TTGAGATCGCGTCAAGTGCTCTAACCACTGAGCTATAGTGGCTTCTTGGTAGACCATACACACTTAGGAGCGGTATGTGTTGCTAGGACAAGGCACATACCACAATTTCCTCATACCCATTGCTATGGAACCTGACATCAGGCCTTCAGGCATGATACAACAAAGACAAGAGCAGTTTGGGAAGGGATTGCTGTTGTAGGGAACAATCAAGCTGCCTTGCCAACAAGTAGGAATCACAGATCAAACTTAAAACAGTTAAAATCCTTGATTCCAATTGGTGTGAGTTGTGCGACCTTTTATCCACTAAAGAAGGGGTCGGATTTGGCATACTTTTACTTTTCTTTTATAAACACAGTCGATGGGATTTGCTACTTCAAAATCTTAACTGATCCACACAACTGAAGACCAGAAATGACAAAAGTAATACATTTTACATACCAAATACAAATACCACATTTACATGTTTCCACTTTTTAACTAGCAGCTTAACAGCATTTTTGGGGCAAGCCAGAACAATAATTTTCATTTTCTGTTCTGATCGTATTACATATCGTCGGGGAATCGGCAAAATGACGTATCTCCACAACAATTATTTTATATCAAATAACGTATCTCCATGGTAACTTTGATACACAAATGACTAAACTCCTCGCCGTGATTTGGTGCAAAAGGTCGTATTGCCACAAACAAAAATTTACCAGGAGACAGGCTTGTGGGTAAAATACATATTTTAAATACATGTATTTCAAAATACGTATTTAAAATACATTTTTGTATTTTGTAATTTGTATTTAGTATTTTCGCATTTACGAAAATGTATTTTGTATTTTCACTTTCCATTGAGAATATGTATTTAAAATACGAAATACTTTTTCAAAATACATTTTTTGCACTTGAGCGCTTTTTTCTTGCTTTTGAGCACACTCAATGCCTATTATACTTAAGTTTTTGACAGTGCACTGCAGTGAGACGATAAAATCATGCAGGGTAATCATATTTTTGGTTAGTCGTATGACTAATCTTAACGTCGACTATGAAATGATGTTGCGTAAATTGGTCTCAGTGTATCTCTTAATTGAAAAATTCATGTGCATATTGTATTTTAAAATACTGTATTTAAAAGACAGTATTTTGTATTTGCACAGTAAAAGTACATAAGGTATTTTAAATACTTATGTATTTTGTATTTTGAGAAAAAGTATTTCCCACAACTCTGCCAGGAGAGCCAAGAAACTAAATCATGTCTGAATATAAGTTTTATTAAAATTGCTCAAAAATAGGCTGATGACTTGTAAGTTTTGTCCCATGTTTGAATCACATGTTACGCTAATTATTAGATAAAAAGCTAAAAAGCTACTAAAAAGTTAATGTCAAGTTCTCATTTCCCCCAAATTTGAAGAGATGACATTTCGCAACAAATTACGGCGAGGAGATAAGTCATTTGTTTGTAAAAGTTGTAATGGAGATACGTCATTTGTGTTAAAAGTTTGTTGTGGAGATATGTCATTTTGCCGATTCACCGACGATGAGTCTTCCCTATTTTGATTTTGTATTCCTACAGTTAAACTTTTTGGATTTTATTTATTTTCCTCATACCCATTGCAATGGAACCTGATATAAGGTCTGCAGAAAAGATACAACGAAGACAACAGAAGATCAGATTATTTTGGGAAGGGATTGGTGTTGTAAGGAACAATCATGCCAACGGGTAATAAACAGTACAAATCCTTGAGATCAATAGGATTGAGTTGTGGGACCTTTTATTTACTGCAGAAGGGATCAGATCTGTCACACTTTTACTTTACAGTTCTTCGCACAGAAGACGGAATTTGCTACTTTAAAATCTTAACGGATCCAATCATCTGAAGACCAGAGGTCCATTTCCATGTTTCCACTCAGTAACCAGCAGCTTAACAGCATTTTTTGGAAATTCACGATAATGCTCCATTTTTGTCGTGATCGAATGAACTGCGTCCTTCCTATTCTGAACTTGTACGTTTTTATATAATAAAAGTAATATAAAATTCATAATTGCTTTTCTCTGTCCAACTAAAACTATTTTATTTTATTGTAATTCAAATACATATCAAACCGACAGTGCTTTTTATGTGCTTACTACTTTTAAATGTTGAAAATTAATCACGATAAAACAATAATAAATATGTGGTTTTAATATGTTCCGGTTCGTTTGATTTTAGTTGTAATAATAACGCAATTAGCTTCATGGAATCATTTTATAACTGAAAAACGGTAAACCAGGCCAGGTGCATGGAAAATCCCACTTTAATTATTATTCATGCCCATTTCTTCGCATAAAAAATTCATCTTAAAAACTTTTTTTTGGACTAGACAAATGTGATTGTGCACTTGCACTGAAGATGCAAATAAAATTCGATGGTATATTTTTCTCATTTTTTAAAGTAAATAAGTATTCAACTAGTTTGTGTTGTACCATTTGTGGTACTATCATTTACGTTTGCAAACATTCGTGCGTGCAATTGTACTAAAAGGCGTGTAAAATCTTTACTCCCAACTTATTTTAACTCGCTGGTTAAAAAAAGTATTTAATTAAATTTGGGCAAATCTCCTTTTCCATAGCACGTGCGTGTATTTGAATTTTATGAAATGCTTGTAGGCATGCGTTAAGAGTAAGTATGAGGTAAAATGGGTAGAATTGTTGCAGTTAAAATTTCATTGTTTCAGGATTGGTCAGTCTACGACATGAACAAGTAGGAAGTGAAAACCAAAATTAAGCTAACGAAGAAGGTATAGTATTAAACACGCGTTCAGCATACAAAGTTATGTTTTCGTTATTAAATCATTCAAAAACTACTCAACTCAACTACTCACTACTCAAAACTACCATATACTTCTATAACTTACATCATTTTTGTTACCTGCACAACTACATTTGCTTTTGAGTACAACGTAATTTTCGAAAGTAATAACATATGTGGTCAGTACAAATACAGATTGCACTCATATTTTCAACCAAAATGAAAATCATCCATTGTGTTTCGTCTCGGAAAAAATAACTAGTATTAGCATTCAACACATTAGTTTTTTATCTTCGTTTACTTGAAATTATCACGACGATTAAGTATGCAATGTTGGCTGCGTGCTCACATGAAACCCATTTCTTCAGGTAGTACCAGTTCATAATATAAGTACAACACATTAGTGGATGGAACAGGAAATAGACAAATGCATTCAACAAATATATATTCTTGCATGTGTGTCTTGTAACCCAAGTTAATAGAAGCTTAAGTACCCGAAACATGAAGCTTGAGTGGGATGGCCATATTCATAGTCCATTCCAATGTTTGTGTTGAATTTTGGGTTAATCCCCTTTATGCAGGATTCAACATAACAAGCTTTAGTACAGTGTTGTTAAGTCCCCTTAATTTTCAATAGAACAACAATATATTGTATTGCGGTGCTGAAGGTATTTAATGTGTGCATATGTTTAACCAAAATCTCAATAAACTTGTACAGCAACAGTGGCAGCAATCCTCAATTCAGGCAGAGCAATCAGCTCAATGACAAATGACAATGACAGTAGAGCTCAATTGGTCAAGCTACACGAGTGTGCATTGCTCATCGGTCTTCCTCATTCGTGACAAGTTAGATTTTAGATACTATTTCAACAGAACAGCAACTTATTTTTTGAAGGTGTCTAAAAGCGCATCCTTCATTTCACCAAAAAGTTCAAATGGTCACCCATTAACCTAGCAATTGCGGCAAATAATTGTCTATCATAATCTAAAGTTGAAACACCAGATATAAACTGATATTTTCGGCGTATTTTTTTGATAAATTATTTTGGAACATGGCCACTGCAAAGTTTGAATGTGCATTGTGCCCAAAATCGTTTGATAAAAATGTTGCTCTTGAGAATCACGTCAATGCTCACTTGGGATTGAAACCCCACCAGTGCATATTCTGCAACAAAAGATTTGTGGTCCACTCGGAACTCCTTGTTCATCTACGATCGCATACGCGCGAAAAACCTTATTCATGCAATAGCTGCAATTCTTCATTCTCGGATTTGTCTGGCCTCCGGCGCCACATGCAAATTCATAGTGGAGAGAAACCATTTGAGTGCCGCCTCTGCAACAAGTTCTTTTTACGGAAAGGAGGTTTAGTTCTCAAGCAGTTTACGCAACGACAACATTTGCGATCACATATTAAGAAAATTCACGCTGGTTGAAGGAACTATAATTGCTATGGGCACCAGTTTTTCTCCAGGAAAACGTCTAAATATATCCTTATTNAGGAACCATAATTGCTACATGGGCACAATTTTTTCTCCAGGAAAACGTCTAAATATATCCTTATTACAATTCTAGCTGGGAGAGTTGTTCTTTGCAATTGGACATAAACCAAATTTTTGTTTTTCACTCAAGAGTGCACACGGGCGAGAATAAGTAGAATTTTACCCATTGTTTTGTTTGTGTTTCGCTATTCTCTGATTAGAGCATGTTTAAAAGTTGTTAATGTATTCTTCCCAGCCATTTCTCGCTATTGATTCGCGAATTTGTCTCAATATTTAAAAAAATAGCATTATTTAAATTAATTAAACCTGATATTTCTTCTAAACTGTAAATTACTAAAAATAATATCATTGTCATCGTTAAAATAATATTCAAATCCATAAATTACTAAAAATAATATCATTGTCATCGTTAAAATAATATTCAAATCCATAAATTACGGTATTTATGATTAGCTACCTTTTAAGGATATAAAACTTGTTTGATGCTAATGGAATTACACATTTTTAGAATGTGAACATGTACTGATGCAGTTTGCAAACAGTTTGCAAACAAAGTTATTGATAATAAGCAATAATGTTATATAATATTTTATACTTAAGTTACAAATTTAATTAATAAAATCCACAATGTTGTAAATATATGTATCCAATCAACATATTTCCAACTTGTTATATCAGCTCATATGATTTTCAGGCAACAACAAAAGGTTGATTCAATCATATTACCGGTTGTAAACGCCGGTGTTACTTTTCATATGAAACTGAAGTTAAATACGAAATTAATTAAACATAAATCATATCATCCTGTAAGTATTCATTGTTGACATAAACCATGCAAAAACCTGCTGAACCTTTGCTTTGCACCCCGTATCATTGTGTTCCTATCTTGGATGCTACTTGAGTTTAAAAGGAAATGAATTCAGGTCTACGTTATACTGTGACNTGAGTTTAAAAGGAAATGAATTCAGGTCTACGTTATACTGTGACGGTAAATGTCACATCATTCTTAATGCTACGTACAAATTTGCACGTTGCCCCAGCAATTTATTCCTTCAAATTCTTAGTTTTAAAACTGGATTTGGATTGAAATTATGAAATTTTAAAGATTGAAATAGCTAGAATGTTTTTCAGAATTTGGGATTGAGATGCATATATTTTGACAACAACACGTTGTTATAATGGCTTTCCATGTTTGTGCTACAAGTGCATTTTTAATGTGAGTGACTTGACAACGTGACAGTGTAGACTTGGTTCCCAGGGCAAAAATAAACCTCTTAAATGCAATTTGGTCGGGCATGCATGTCTCAAACGGAGTGACTGGAAGCTGAAATACCCAAAGCATAATCCATGAATATGATGGCCACGTATCTGGAATGTGGACAAACATTTTTGTTAAACCTAGGCAAAAGGTCATTTCCTCTGCACGTACTCGGAGTCACATACAACAAAAATTCAGGGGTCAGCTTAACAAGTTTTCTTGCTGTCTTGTCAGGCTCTGCCTATTATCTGTGGAAAAACCACATAGCATACTGTTCTGTGGAAAGTAATGTGCACCCATATTTGGGCATAATTCCGTACATGAATAGTGTCAACGACACTCAATTTAATGCATGTATGACATCTGCAATTCACAAGATTTCTGCTTTTACTGAAAGTTTGTGATTCAAATGGAATGTTTACACATTGCTGCTAGAAACTAGCGTTTTGTTCATACAACACGGCTCTAGAGGTAATTGTGCATGAGAGACAACTTTGTATCATGTGCTTTATTCATTATTCTTCCCAGTGCAAATAGGTTATATATTATTTATGCATACAACAACAGGTATGTTGAATTACATTTGCCCTTGCATGCACAGTCTCAACCCAGCTGAATAGAAGTTTAACTACCCGAAGCCGGATCAATGGAGTTGATGATGAACCATATCTTCAGAATGTATACGGACCTTTTTGTCGAATTTTGGGTATGTCTCCTGCTCCTCTGCACACACGCCGATTTACACACAAGAAAAATGAACGGGTTAGTAAGTTAGTATATAGGAAGCTTATTGTTACCTTGCCCGGCCCTATTTATTATCAATGGACCAACAACATGTTGGACTGTGCAGAATGTAAATATGTTTCAACTTCAACATCTTGCAACAGGCCCATTGCCATACAAATTCAATGGCTTTCAGTAGAGATCAGTCGTTCCAGCTACACGCAAGTGCCTTGTTCACCTCTCTTATTATCCAACCTTGTAACAAATTCTACTTTGGATTTTAATTCAACAGAAGAGTAAGTCTGTTGAGATTTCCTGAGAGTGCATCCTTGATTGCCCATTTCAACAAGCAAGTTCAACTGGTCAACTATAAACGAGGAAATTGTCACAAATTATGGTTCACCATAATATTTAGTAAAAAAACCAAGGGCCTTGGTGCGTTTTTATAATAAACTATTCAAGTAAAATTATTGAATATGGTTGGAAGGTTTGAGTGTGTAATGTGCACAAAATCCTTCGTTAGAAAAGAGCACCTTGAGAACCACGTCAACTCTCACTTGGGATTGAAACCCCACCAGTGTCTGTTTTGTAACAAAAGATTTGTGCAGCACAATTGTCTCCTTACGCATCTACAAAGTCATACAGGTGAAAAACCATATTCATGCAACGCCTGCAACTCTTCATTCGCGAAATTGTCTCATCTGCAAAGCCACATGCGGACTCACAGCGGCGAGAAACCATTTGAATGTCGCATCTGCAACAAGTTCTTTTCCCATAAACACAGTTTAGTTCTTCACACAAGAGTGCACACAGGAGTTAAACCGCATAAATGCACCCGGTGCAATAGACGGTTCTCATTTGTAGGAAATTTAACTGCTCATATGAGAGTGCACACTGGCCAAAAACCCCACAAATGCTCTGTTTGTTCAATAGAGTTTTCTGAAGGAGGAAACTTAAAAAGGCACATGAGAGTTCACAGTGGTGAAAAGCCATACTCGTGCGACATTTGTGAACTATCATTCAGACAGAGAGTACACCTCGATGGCCACATGCGGACTCATACTGGAGAGAAGCCATTTAAATGTCGGATATGCAACAAATCTTTTTCAGTTAAGAATAATTTAGTGAACCACGCGAGAATACATGCTGGTGAGAAGCCGTACAAGTGTATGGAGTGCCTCAAGCAGTTTACACAAGGAGGATCCTTGCGAAAACATATGAGAGTTCATAGCGGGTAGAAACAATTTGACTGTCGATTTTATAACACGTTTTTTTTGATTTTAATAATTCGAAAACATAATATGGTTCCACAGTCAAGTGACCAAACATGCGAGTCACTGATCCACTGTTCCAACATCCTTGAAAAAATCTTTGTCGATTCTCTGATAAATAAAAATTTAACTATTTTTCGTTATTTGTGCTTTGATATCCTTCCGGCCTACTCTTGTATTTGTTTTGAAAAGATGTCTACTAGCATATGTTGTAAACTTTATAATATCACATTATGTAAAATAATTAATTTCAACTTAAATTTTAAAAAACATTTAGTTATAAAAGTTATCATTGTTTAAAAATAAAATTATACTCCAATGTACATTTTATTTTTTTTGTTCAATTTTTTTCTGTTTGTATGGTATTGTTGTCTCTCATTATTTAGAGCGTAGAATAATGTAACTAAATGAAGACTGAAAATGTTAAAACATTTAAAAAATATAATTTTTATAAAAGTGTTTTTAGATTAATGTAAGATGAAAAGTGAAATTATATAGTTTAGTTGTTAATGGGAAGAATAAAACTCATTTTAGTGCATAATATAACTTTAAACCCGTTAAATATTAAATGTTATGATCCCTGGCTTTAACGCTAATGTTAATATTCAACTGAAAAATAAGTCCAATGCGAAACTTATTAAACTCAAATCATAATATGCCACCTTGTAAGCATTCATTCTTGGCATAAATTACATTGCCGGGTGGACTCATGTTTTAAATCCCTCAATATTCTGATTTTATCCTAGCTGAACCTTGGCTTAAAGAGAAAATTTTCCATAACGTGCGCCGGTACTTAAACAATTTCTGACAGGACCAACAAGTTTGCACGCTGCTCTTGAAATTAATTTAATGCCTCATATCATCCAAATCAGTCACCAAAATGCCCGAAAGACTCTTAAGAATACAGTTGAGCATTTGCTTTATTTGGCTATTTTTCGCATCTTTTTCCAGACATGACTTTAGTCGTGTATGAATTTCAATTCGAATAAATTTGCCTTTAAATCTTTCACATTCCTAATGATTATTTACATGCGACCAAAATACAAAAAGCGTGCAATCAAAAGCATCTTTTCTAGAAGTGACAAAGCAGTAGAACTACAAAATTATCATCCCAAACATCTTTGTATGAATTAGTCCAAGAAAACATCATACCTTGGGTTTTATTATTGCCAGTTAAAATCGGTTGTGTATGTTTACGGGTACAAAAATTCATTCATGAAAATGTTTATGATTGGGTGCATGGGATACAAAAAATGCATATGAGAATTCATCGCGACAAGCAAATCCAGTGAAAATGTAGAATAAAATCCTTAAAATCTACCAAAATGAAAAGGTGTTCCGCCCTTCTCGTTTCGGAAATTACAATTTGATTCAATTCTGCAACTCGTAGTGCATTCATATATTCCCCACATCCCCATTCCAATATTGGCACAAAGGATAATGAGAATGTACCACGACATTTGTTCAGTAAAATGTATGAAGTTGAAGTGAGAAGAAGTGAGTACAAGTCCGGCGTTCAATACTTGTTTTAGCTTTTAATACTCTTGGTTTAAACTTTTCTTTAGTTCAGCTACTCGAGTTTTTATTGGTTACCCACGACCCGCATGTTCACACGAAAATCATTTCTGCTTGCTAGCTGCACTAGTAAATGTACCACTTTTGTGGACGGCATATATCAAGAAATACCTAAATGTCCTAAACACAATTGTCCTTAAATGCGTATCACAATCCAACTATATGACAGCAACAGTACCCGAAATTAGACGCATGTTCACAATGGTCATATAATCAGAGTGCGCCCCCAACTTTTGTTGAATTTTGGGTAATATCCTTTTATTTGGCCTGTGCACACCAGATTTACACCACACGCAAATGCAGGATTCAACAAAGCACGTTTGTTTTGCTGTATTGTTAAGCCATCCTCAATATAACATCAGTGGATAAAATATTAACCTGTTGGGCTGTAATGTGCTTCAACATATTCTCAAAAATATCGTACAGCGGTGGCTACGCCACGCAATTCAGTCAGAGTGGTGTTGGCTGTCAGTAGAGTTCAGTTACGCAAGCTACACGCATGTGAATTGTTCACCTCTCCATTTATTCCCCTTCATGGCAAGATTTATTTTCGACACTACCTCAACTGAACGGAGTGAAGTTATTAGTTCAGTGTGATCTAGATTTTTCATTTCATTAACAAGTTCAAATGACCGACAATTAACTAGGCAATTACTGCCGATAATTTTTAAAATAATTTAAATTTTGAAAATTCAAGGTCACCTTTTTATTTGTTGCTGCCAAGTTTATAAATAAAATTACGACATGACGAGTAGAAGGTTTGAGTGTTTATTGTGTTTGAAGTCATTTGATCAGAAAAGTAATCTTGAAAATCATGTGAACTCTCACTTGGGATTGAAACCACACGAGTGCCTTTTTTGCAACAAAACATTTGTGGCCTACTCAGAACTCGTTGTGCATCTACGAACGCATACAGGCGAAAAACTGTATTCATGCGACCCCTGCAACTCTTCATTTATGGAGCCACATGCGAACTCATAGCGGCGAGAAGCCGTTTGAATGTAACCTCTGCAACAAGTCCTTTTCAGAAAAACGACGTTTAGTTGACCACACAAGAGTGCACACAGGCGAGAAACCGTACAAATATACTGAATGCTTGAAGCAGTTCTCGGAAAAGGGGAGTTTAAGAAAACACTCGCGAGTACACACAGAGGAAAAAGCGTACAAATGTACAGTGTGCCAAAAACAGTTCACTGAAGGAGGAACCTTAAAAAACACATGAGAATTCACACGGGTGAAAAACCATATTCCTGCATCATTTGTGGAAGGTCCTTCAATCAAAGCGGAACACTGGAGGCCCACATGCGCACGCACACCGGCGAGAAACCATTTGAATGCCCCCTCTGCAACAAGGTCTTTGAGCAGCAACGAAATTTAGTGCGTCACACAACATCCCATGCAGTCGAGTAGCCGCACAGGCACTGCATCCAGTGCTTTTGACGATTCTCTCTGAAGAATAATATTGTCTTTAAATGCTTCTCATTTCATTTTGTTCGTCCGAACTACATTTTTGTATTTGATTCGTTTTCTCATTATTTTATTAAACTTATGTAAATAAATAAATTTATAAATTTCTGCTTAAATTGTAAACTACAGAAAAATTATTTAAAAAATCATCAATCAATATCATTAAAATCCTACTCTAAGATGCAAAGGATGGCTTTCAATATTAATTTGAAGCTTAGAGTAAGTTAAATAAGAAACTAATTGAGCATTTTAATTTGAAATTGCGCTTAAATTCCGGCTTTTATTGGCTTTAAAAATTCATTTAACGTTGATATAAAGTTAATCATACTACAGCTTCCAAAATTCCTTAAAAATTTAGTCAAGTTCAAACTAAAAAAATTCAAAAGTTGACTAATCCATTTCAATAATCTTAAAACATAGACCCATTTTCGTTTATCCATGCTTCAATTTCCCTACATGTTATCATGTTTGCCATTTGTGCATGTGTATGCCTGAGTTTCATTGTGCATGTATTT
>JAHZNC010000043.1:0-18928 GCA_027744095.1 Zhuqinia jingwanae
AAATGCAGTTTCATCTATCATTAAACCTACAAATTTCTAATAATAAAAAACGCACAACTTACAAACAACAATACAGTCAACAGATATACATAAATACACACGCATGTGCATATACCTTTAATAATGGTGTTTTTGAAAAATCTCGAGAGAATCTTATCATCATCACACAGTCGATTGAATTTTAAGGAAAAAACACATTTATTTTGTGGAGGGTAAAACGTTCTATTAGACACTTTTTCAAAATGGCATTTGGCATTTCAAGATAAACAATTTTGTGAGGAACAGAAGAGATCTGCTGACTAACAATGCCACTTTACTTACCAACAACTAATGGGCATGCAAATTGCCGAGAAAAATCATGTTTTCTTCTAAGAGAACAATGCTTTCATGGTTTGAGAGATCAAACAATGTCAATGCTACAAATATAAGCATATATATAAAAAATGTAGCAGCTCTGTACACAATTATATTGAAACAATGAATTGTACACACTTGTCTTGTAACAAGGTCTATAAGACATCCAGGCCATTTTTACTCGACTCAAAGATTTTTCAAAAATGTGAGTACAAAAAAAGCTTTAAGAGTTTCTACAACTTCACGTATGTGTAGATATAGCCCAAGCTTTCAACGAGTAAGTATAACACGTGTAAATTCATGTTAAATTTTTCTATTCAGCTTTGATATAATAAATTAGTATAGTGTAAAGTTGTAATTGCCATTTTACAAGATTTTCAAGTGTATCCTTTACTTTTTCAATTTCTTCTTTTTTATAGGCAAACAGATACATGTAAGATATATTAACACCTGTTTCCACAAAAGTGATGATTGTATTAGTAACACATTATCCCGGTAACTGATTTGTCATAATCATGGTTTTTATGATGATGGTTGATGATAAGACGATACAACTTCACATTGTGAATGAATGCTCCTAAATAAATTGAATAGTATAAACGCAGATAAAAATAATTATGAGGAATTCGATAATTATTATTCGAAAAGATGCATATAAATGGTTCCAATAATTGTGCCATCACTCCTCAGAATGTAGCAAATTTACATAAGTATGCTAAATTTGACACTTAGCTTTGCCAACTAAAAGTGATGTAACTATTTTAATTTTTGTCCAGAAAATTATAGTAATTTTTTTTCTTGGCTGCATACTTACTATTTTTAGTAAGTTACTAATACGATTTTTGTTGCTAAAATATTATTTTATGAAATATGTTACCGTGAGTCTTCATACTGTACTGTACAGTACTGTACATTTTGGATCACGTACTAAAACCTCGTAAGAGTAGTAATTGAACCACAGCTGACAGCAATAAATGATAACAACGATAACTAATTTTTTAAAGTAATTATTTTAATGGAGCAGTGAAAGGGATAGATTTAAATATTTATATATAGACATCATGTACGTACCATTTTGGCAAAACAGACTCCGTCCGACTCTACACCAATGTTTGCATAGAGTCACCATTTTTTTAAAAACATTTTTGTTGCACATCAGCAAAATCTCAAATTGATAACATATGCAGTAAAATTATTTCTACATAAACTTAGCGAATTTATATATTATGTATCATGTTTACATACGATCAATATTTTTTTAAGATTACGAAATTGAATCAAAACTTAAAATTCCATTGTTTACATGTCACACACGTGCTATTTAGGGGTGCGGAGTCTTTGGGCGAGGTACACGATAGGATATCAAGTCATCATCGTGAAAAATAAAATCTTTTCGTGCTAAAATATATGGTTTCCTGTTTACACGCTCATATACGCTGTGTTTTACAAGGCTGCTGGTACTTGTTTGTGTTTTTGTTCGTCTCGTCTCACATGAATAGATGATATTTGTCAAGAAACAACATTATGCAACATGATATACATACATACATTCATTTAATAATAATATGCTACTTGCCAACATGTTTTTAAGCCCAATATTTTAACAATTTTTTTTTCATACCCTTCACCATCGATTTATCAAGATTCACGAGTAGGTAGGTGGGTTATCTTGATGCTCGATGCATTGCTTCATTTTGCAAAAAAAAAATGTGACAAGGTGTTGACGTTTTTACTTGAGATGCCCACATACTTTATATAAGCTACTGTGCATAATATTATTGTGTTGCATAAACTTGAACAAGCCGTAATAAAGCTAGCAACAATAACAATATTTCATTGTGATTGTTGTCGTAAAATTAATGAAACATTTTAACGTACCGCAACTATCTTACATTGTTACATCTTCAAATACTTAAATTGTGCACGTATTTTTAATTTTACTTTTTTTTTGCCGTTTCATCCCTCTTAAAAATCAGTCATGCATGCAAGCATATCATAGTCATTCTTGTTCAAAAGAGCGTCCCCCGTCGTAATATTCAAATAAAAAAAATTATGATGATGATTTGATTTTGATTATGCAATTCACTCATTCATAATGCCATTCAACAATAGGTGGGCATGTACTGCGATTCCTCATCATTTATCCTGATTCTGTAACATAGATAATTTATTGTTGTCGTGATATATGTAATAATAATAATATGAAACTGGGTGGATGGATGTATTTGAGTATGTAATTGTTTGTATACAAAATCATAAATGCATATAATGATTTAGTGTCGCATTTTTTAAGTAGATCAGCATTAGTAGAAAAGGCGTATTAGCAGTCAGTATGGTTGTTTGCAAAAGTAATACGGTATACCGCTGCGCTGTCGCCCAGTTGTCTTGTTGGCGAGGCTTGCAAAGAAAGTGAAAACGAAAATACATTGCATGATAATAATAAATAAGCATAATGCTAATGTGGTGCACTAAACCATGTACTACAACAATACAAATCAAAATCAAATTATCAAAATATAAAATATTCCAAATGATGATTCGTGCGAAATGCTCTAAAAAAGGGATTACCTATTATACTTTTTTATGACACATTTTATTGAAAATAATAATAATTTAATGCAAAGAAATGGTTTGCAAATCGAATGAATAATGCAAAGGCACGTAACAAAATCTTGATTTAAAGTGTCAGCAAAAGTTTGGTGAATGTAAACGTAATACGAAGTACCAACAGCAATAATAATAATGGTAAATTAAGTTATGCTTATACGCTGAACACTTTAAAATATATCAATATCAATATGACTAAATTAATTTTAATTCCCTTGATAGCCATTTGATAGAAACACGACAAACACACATTACTTAGGTAAAAAGAAAGCAAGGGATCAACATTTATATTTTGACCAAATAAATTAATTGAGTAATTATTTTAATTTAAGCATTTAAAATAATTACAAATGCTGACGCACACGTTGGTCTACGGTGAACTAGGTTGGTTAGATGTAGTTGTAGCGCAGTGTTCGTAATATAAAGAATGGAAAAAAAATTAGGATGGAAAAGCTCTGATGGTATTGTAGGTTATATGCAGGGTTTAATGTATAAAAATAGAAAAGATTTTATGATGTTGTGTAGGAATTGTGGCCGGTATATTATGCGTATTACTGCATACATATGTGCCATAAATTGCACCGTTTTAAATAAATTGGCATGCATCTCCCTAAGACACTGGAAAGCAAGGAACCCAACTTGAAAACTTCAAGCGACTGAAAAAACGACTATCCCCTAATTTTACGTGAAAGTATTTTATTTACTTAGCATACTTTCTATAATTACCTATTACGCACCAACCTGATTTCATAACCAACATTTTGTTTTTTTAAACATTTTGAATGAAGCTATGGTAAACCGTCCGTACCCAATGAGGATGAAGTCTTCCTTCCTTCATCTCATTCAGGAAAAAAAATCAATATGAGCTCAGATTAAATATAGCTTTTCAGTCCTTATTTTAAGTCACCTCTACTGACGGGCGGATGGACAGACAGATGAGCTTTATGTTATCGTGTCCAAAATGTTTTATGCAAACATATTTGATCCTTTTTACTTCATGCATGACATGACACAACATTATTAAATAATTTAAACATGTCTTGTAAGATCAATTGACTGTTTCGCTACATCAAAACATATTCTTCATTTTTTGTCGTTTTGATTTGAATCATTTCATTTTTTATACGCTCAAGAAATAAGAGAATTTATTTCGGTCTGTCTGTATATTCTACACGTTTTTCGTGGAATTGTTTATTTCTGGTGAATTACCGAAAATAACAAGCTGCAATTTTCGAAATTATTACGACAATACGCGTAATCTGCTTTGTGTTTTGATCTGTAAATGATAAGGCAAAAAAATGATCATCTTTTATAATTTTCTACGCATTTCCTTTTTTGAAATTACGCTTCTCATTCCATTTCTGATCAAAAGTAAGAACAAAAGTTATCAAAATGAAAATAATAATAATACTTTTGTTTTAAAAGTAAAAATTTTTTTTTACAAAAATAGCAATTTGGCTTTTTTAAGATACACAAAGCGAAAAAAGTGGCTAGTAGTACAAGTACGCGTATTTTTCTTCATAACCACATATTGAAATTATATTACTAAAAGAATTTCAAAAATTATTTTATTTAAAAACAATTTTTTTTCGAGAGTTATTTATGCTGCTATATTATATTATTCAATTGTTATAATACGTTATGTAAACGTAAATCTGAAGTACAATAATCGTTATTACCGAATAAACAGATTTACAACATTTTAGCGATTGTTGTAAAGTAAGCACTATAGAAAATTAGGGTTCACTAGAAAGGAAACACACGTTTGTTGAAGTTCTTTATTCGAAGTAGGTATTACATATTTTTTATATAGCATATTGGTATGATAAGCAGTCAAATTACAATAATCAACAAACGAACCAAGAAAGAAGTTCATGGATATATACATATTTTAGCATACAACATGCAAATTTGATGATGATATGATGAGTATCAATCAATCTCTTCCACATCCTCTACAAGATTGTAGTAATATATTATTAATTTAGTGCGTTCATGATCCACGCCCTGCTCCCAGAATTAACAAGCTTTAATGGAGCTTTTTCTGTGTTACATGCAGCGTACAGCAATGTATGTATACATATTTACCTGACATTTAAGATTGAAGAGTAAAATGCCTACTTTACTTTTAATCATTGCAGTGTAAAAAATAGCGGCAAGGTCATATTTTTTTAATGTTTACATCTTCTCCCTATTGAACGTTTTAGGCATTGTAATAATAAGCATAAATGATTTAAATTAATTAATTTGACTCTTTACTCAAGTCAAAATGTTATGTATATTTCTTTCTTGTTCGGAATGTATTTTTTTAAACTCTAATATTTCTTTTTCTGTAAAATATATTTTTTATTGACTTTTGAACGTATTATTTGCGTCATTAAAAAAAATACTACTAATCCTCCAAAACTCTCTTGTTAAACAAACAATGACCCTTAAAAAACTAGGCAGACAATGTTGATTTTTTTACAAAAGCAATTTCATTGTTACACATTCAATTACTATTTTAGTACATACATTACTACATTCTATAGTACTTTGGCCCCTCTGATTCTCAGATTGTATGTAAATCTCACTCATTTTTTAACAATCCGAAAAGATTGATGCAAGTTTACTCAAGTGCGGCGGTGTGAAGTTCATCATCAGGAGCACAATAAATAAAAGAAGCTGGCAAAGAAAAAAATATGCGCTTGTTTATTTCATGGTACATTTTGACTGCTTATAATTTTAATGACTACATTGTATAGTTTGAATATTTCTACGCAAGTCTACCAACAATTATGCTATTGTTTCAGTAAAAATGAAATAAAACATTGCATACAGGGTACATAGTAGTAGTACACTTTATAGTAACGTGGGCATATATAACGTTGAGTTCGGGCCAATAATAAAAAAGTGCTTTGCTCTGAGAATGCATTTTTTTGTTGAACAAAATAAAGTACTCTACTTTTTGGTTTAGAATCTTGTTGCATTTTTTTAAAGGGAAAAAATATATTTTGTTGAATGCTTTATTGTTGCAGGGAAAAATTTTGCTTTGTTATATTTTTTTGTAGGCCACAAGGTGAAATAAATAAGTATAATTATGTGTGTGTAAAGTGAATGTTTTTGGCACCCGCCTCTCTGGATCCTTTTGGTTTTCATTATTTACTCAACCCTATTTACTTGCTCCCTAAAAAAATATATGTATATATTTTTTTGGTGCTAGATTTATAGACGCAATGATCCCAATTTTTTTCTCTCGAAAATTCGGTGTAAAATTGAATGTATATTTTCTCGCTTTTGTTTCGCTTCAAGCTTATCGGATGTTTGTTTGTGAAATAACGGGAGTTTTGGTTGTAAACAGCGATTTTTATGGTCTATGCAGAGAATTTGGTTACACGGTTCGCATAATAATAAAAAGAATGTAAAAATAAAATGTAATAATGTGCTTTTACAATGCGATAGCCTCTTCCGCCGATGGGCAAATGCACAATAGTCGATGATCTAATGCTTGATGCAATTTAATTGCATAATAAAAAATAATAATTGCAATAATTAAAAAATGAGGTTATCACAGATTATCATCGCTAGTTATATCATGATTTATGAAAAATGCAATGAACTCTTTATTTATTTAGGTATTTAATTTTTTTAAAACTTTTTTCATTTATATTGCAGTATGGCGGTGCAGGATTTCCTCACCTCAGCAGAATATTCCCCCCAATCTCCTCCTCCAGCTCGACAAGCTCTTCCACAGACTCGGACATTCAAGTCTCGAGCAAATTCCGATTTCGACGATTTTGTTGCGCAAGTGTATGCGCTGCCGTTGTGTTCGTAGGGTTGGGCGCTGCAGTCGGCGTTTATTATGGATGTAAGAATTTTTTAAAGGTCAAAAAAATATAATTTGAAAACTTTTGGATTAAAAAAATAATTTGCATATTATGTTTAATAACAGATCAATTCCTGAGTCTGACCCCGCCCATGGAACAAATGTATAGGGGCTCCTTCACAGTAAAAAAGGGGGACACCTACATTTCTTCGCTTGCCAACTCCGAATCTCCTGAATTTAAAGAGAGATCCAACAAGTACAAAGATCTCATAGATGCCCTCTACACCCAAAGCCTAGTAAAAAATGCATTCTTGGGTTCCGAAATTCTTGCATTTGACGGCCCTGTGAATGGTCCCCTAAGCGTGTTCTTCAATGTGCACGTTAACACTCACAAGATACGGGTGGATGCCGGGGATCTTTTCATTACTTTGGCAGACACGTTACGCAGCACGGACGGTGTGCTAAATGGGAGTATCGTTGTGGATCAGGATACATTGGAAATTCAAGGTTAGCCTTTTTTTCAAATCCAAATAAAAATTAAAGCGCAATTACATTTTCATCTCAATAAAAAATATTTTTTTTATGTGTTTTCCTTTTCAGAGCGTAACATTGCTTTCCTGTATCTACCCTCCACGGAGCGCAACTATGTAGTCGTTGGTGGAATGGACGAAAGTGACAAATCCTACGACGAAGACAATCGTAACGACCATGTCGAATCAAGCACGTCGAGATCAGCTAGCGTTTCGTCTTCCTCATCATCATCTTCATCGTCAACGACGACAAGGCGAGGTGCAAAGCATGAAGCCACTATAGCCACCGATCCTTCTTCTGGAAACAAGCGAGATCATCATCATCGTCAGCATAATAATGGCCATGGTGGGAACGGGATGCCAACTTTATTCACGTCGGCGCCTTCATCCGAACGCTCCACGCCATCTTCGCCTAGAACCAGGATACGCGATAGCGACAATAATAATGATGACCTTGTAGACAGCAGTAGCGAAAACACGAGTCAAACCAAAGAGATAACAGCACCCAATGACCAATGTATCCCAATGAATGTCGACTTTTGCGTGAACATCACCAGAGCCTCCACGCAAAATGTGATGGACGAGCTGACAATGTTACAGCTTGCCACCGTGGTGGACTCTCAATGCTACCCATTTGCAGCCCATTTTCTTTGCAGTTGGGGCATAGCTTGCAAACAGGATGACAGTTTGCTAGATCATGATGGCAGACCGTTGGAGTTGTGTAGGGACTACTGTGAAGAATTCATGACGAATTGTGGTCACAAGTTGAGTAATAACATCAAGGACAAAATCACTTGTGGCGAAGAGTGGAAGGGACCAAATAGTTGCATTACGAAACCGGGATGCGTGCATGAACTATACAATTCTGGACAGAAAAAGAGAATTTGCGATGGTGTTATGGACTGCATCGATTTTTCGGATGAGTTGCACTGTTCATATGTAAAAGAATACAGAAATAATTGTATTACTCGCTAATTACACCATAATAATTATTTGATAGCATGTTTACGTTTTTTAATCACTTGATAAATTCTTTTAGTGTCCACCAGGGAATTTCCACTGTGGAGCTGGACGGGAATGTATCCCACCAGAGAAAAAATGTGAGTGTCTCAAGTTTCCCCAATCCATTTATTTTTTTAAACTTTTTAATAAACCTATTCATGTGCTAAAATATATGAATTTGTTTTTTAAGGTGATGGGGTCGTTGACTGTCCAAATGGATCTGATGAAAAAGCGTGCTGTAAGTCAATAAAGTGATTTATCAAGTTTTCTTTTTTTTTGTAATTTGTCATGTGAAAATTTTCCCTTCTAAAAATTATGAATGGTATTATTTATGTATGCTGCTTAAATGATAATATTTTATTACATGATATGATATGCTTTAATCTTGCTAACTTTTGTACAAATCAAGTAACCCTTGCACCAAGTCAAGAGGCTGCGGGCTACGTGCACCAGTACTTCAACGAAGGATACTTGTTTGTTCATGATCAGGTGAGTTAACTTGATTAGTTAATAAAAAGTTATCTAAGTGTGTGTGTTAGTATGTCGAATTGCATTAGTATCGTCACCACAAGACAGCACGAGCTATTACCAAGAAACAAAAGCAGTACGAATTCTACTTGCTTGCTTGACATTTTTCAGGGACGCTTGGGAAAACTGTGTGTGGAGAGAAACGAATCATCATCCAATTCGTTATGGGAACCCGAGTCGCAACTTTTACTTGACAACATTGGTTCCTCAGCTTGTGAGCTGTTGGGATTCCGCAAGGTAGCCTTTGTGCGCATTCAACCAGACACTGAGGCACCACCTTCAGACTCGAGTGAAAAGGGAAGTGGTGAGCAGGGAGCAAGTTATGTGAGAATACAGGAGCCTGGCTCCTCGTCAGAAGTTACCTTTAGTGCAGGGCCTTGCCCAACGAGGAAGGTGCTTTATGTGGGATGCAATCATTTAGGTAATTAGAAGCAAAATATGATAACATATGGCTAGGTGGTAATGCAGTACTAAATGCATTTCCGGTTTTTAATATAACACATCCGCTTTTTCAAAATCCTTTTTCATTAGAATGCGGTCAAAGGCCTTCACACCAGAGGGTCAGCAAAGGATGGGCTTTTCATGGCGATGTAACATTTTCTTTAAAAATATCATTTAATAAATCTCTCAAAATATTACAGCAGCTCTAATATTTTATGATTAAATGTGCATATGTATATTTAGTGGCCTTGGCACGCGGGTCTCCTCAAAGACGGTCAACATGTTTGTGACGCCACCTTGGTCACATCGCAATGGTTACTCACCTCCGACCAATGCTTCACAGGGCAACAGAAGGCGCGTTGGACTGTGCATTTTGGCCGCGTCCGAATGTCCACCACTTCCCCATGGCAGCAGGAAAGAAGGGTAGTGGGTATGGTCAAGAGTCCACTAGGAGATAACCTTGTCCTCATTAAAATGGCGAGTCCTGTAATATTTTCCGATTTCGCCCGACACATTTGTCTGCCTGATGAACCGGATGGAAGAACCGGAATTAGCTTGCCTGCTTGGGATAAGGCAAATGCCAAGTGTGTGCGATTGGGATGGAGCAAAGGAGGTGAGTAAAAAAGGCATAAAAAAATACATCAAACTTTGAACATTGATTAATATCAAATTATTATATATTTTGGGGCATAGATGAACTGATGGAAACCCCAATGCATCAACTCAGCCCCGACTCCTGCCATGCATTCCCCCCATCATCAGCTCAAAATGACTCCTCATCAAGAACACCTGTATCCCTCTGCTTCGAAAACGATCCACCAGGAAAGGACTGTCTCAAGGAAGTGAAAGTTTTTCCTGGTGGTCCATTATTCTGTCAAAATGAGGACACTAAGGAGTGGGCTCTAGCAGGCATTGCTACTGTCTCATCCCGGCCAAAATGCGGAATTGAAAAGTTCAAAGTGAGTTCAATAGCCAGTTCAACGGAGTGGATTTTAAAGACGATTGAGGCTCTCTCAAATACCACATGATTGAAAAAAACATGCAATTTTTATTAGATTTTAAACAAAAAGATTACCTAAATTTAAATAATGTCTAGTTTTTTTTGTGTAACTAGTGAGGGGTACTCATTCTTCTCTGTTGATGAATGTCAAATTGTTTTTCCTATTAATGTATAGTGATAAAATGAATGAATACCTATACATGTATACCTATAAGCTATATTTTTAACTTCAGTTTTACGTTTGGGGTAATCTGAAGCGTATATGCATACCTACATAATATCTATTGTACCAAAATATTTTACAGTGCTGTACTATATTGTATGATAGAAAGCAACCAAGAGGTGTATTTTTGTTACCATTTTATGTAGTCTACTAATTATAAGACTTTACATGTGATGATAGTTGTTATAATAACGTTCTGAAGATAGTATTAATTACGTGATGGAGAGATGGTATATTATATTTGTGTGAAAAAAAGCAGAATGTTATACAGATTGATAATTGAAATGTGTGTGTAAAAAAATACGTATGTAATTTTTAGGAAGTAGATAAATGTTATAATAATGATGATGCGATGGATGATGACTATGACATTGTATATATTTTTGAATATTTTGATTAAGTATACATGTGTCATAGTCATGTCATCATCATATTGCGTCGCGTCATTTGTAACCTGAACCGCCAAATCCAGAATATAATGCAATCTTATTATTTTTGTTGATTTGATATACATTTAATGTTATGTTAATAATAATAATAGTAATAATAGCGACACGAAATTATAATAGGCATTTTTTATAGTTAAAATACAAAATGATGTAGGTTTTTAGTGATAGTGAATTTATAATTCGTAATTATTATACAACAACACTGTGTCGTCGTGTATTTTCGAACATTTTTTTGCAGGAAATAATATAGTTACAATAAGTCGAGATTTCAATAATAATCAATCACTGAACAAACCATTTCAATTTTAGATAATCTGTAAATAATGTGTAATGTGGAGAATGGAGATGTAATCGTGAAAATAAAAAACGTCGACTGATTCAAAGCAACAATTGATTCATTAAATTTATCTATTAATTGTTTTATTTCCAGTATACATTTGAGAAAATGTTTGCTGCCGTCAAAATTTACTGATTATTTTTTCATTTGCTTAAAAGTGGATTTCTCGTAGATATGTTCTTGATAACTTACTTACGTTACAATAAAGCCACATTTGTGCACCAACCCTTTCTCAAATGAATTTGTTGAACCAGCCACGGCACCTGTGTAGCACCCAGCTAACCATTGAAAACTAAGAATAAAAGGGTGACAATCTGCAGTAGCCTCATTGTTCTCAAACTTTTTATTTTACGACGGATTAACACTATTATCACAGGAAGGAATAAAATACAGCAGCAGCAAATAAATATACTAATCCATGTCACCGTCGCTAATCTTCAGTCATCTTCATCAACAGAGATTTACTGCAGTAAAATTACAGGTTTTGATTGAAAAACGAAAATGGGGAAGCATCCTGTTCATGTTTGTTTTGCATTATATCATGAATGAATGCTACATTTATTTTTCCAACCGAAAAATGTAATGAACATTTTGCAAGATAGGTAGGTTAATTTTGAAAAAAGTACTCTGAATATTCAAGTTCAACGTCCTCAGCCCTGAAATCGAACCAACCAGCTGGAAAGTCTTGTCTGTAAAAAGAGAAAATTTATCCTGTGGGTCCCTTTTCTCCCTAAAATGGGGGCTTAAAAGTTCAAAGATAGTTTGATATAGCTCTGGAAAGTGTATGCAACAATGAGTCTTATGCTGTTTCAAAATGTACATAGTAATTTCCTTTTTCCTACCAGTGAAGGGTATTATGAGTACACCTGTTGTAGTTGGAATTAAACGCAATTAAGATATTCAGTTTTTTATCAAATATCTAATTTTGGGGCATTATGAGAAGACTGTAGATGACTGATGAATGTAATACGTTAGTTCAGGTATAAACGTTGCTGATTGCATGGCTAGTACAATTGATTGGTAGTAAATAAATAATTATTGTTTCATTAAAAAAAGATATCAGATAGACAATGGACATTACCTGAAGATATTCATTGATAAATTTCAATTACAAGTTGCGTATATAGTTTAAAAAAACTAAATACGTGCAAATGATAAAAAACCAACATTTTACCAACTCACGTAACAATTCAACAAAGATCTTTGTTTTGTCTACAGAACCTAATAGGAGATTGATCCGTCACAACAATCATTTTTGTTAGGTGGCCTGCCTGTGCAATTTGTCATAAAAGTGAAACATTAAGTAAAACTGAAGTAAGAAAACTGAACATTTAGTTTCACAATTTTTTTTAAATTTAAAAATACATTTTTAAACCGACTCGTAATTTTAATGCATACACCGTGTGCAATATGTACATAAATAAATGTATTTTATGAATTATGATACCATAAGATTGTAGGTGTATTGTTAATTATAAATTGGGCAAACCACATTGAAAAGAGGTTACCCATTCCACTTCTTTTGTCAAAATAAAAAATATTAACAAACACAAATCTTCAGGCACATCTTTTTTTGTGATTTCTCACTTTACTCCAGTCCAGACGGTCTTTATCCTCATCATCAAACCAAAACGTGTGGAAAGCAAAATTTCATATCAAATTATTAATTATTTGTCTAAAACAGACATCAACAGCAGACTATTAATCCATTTAAGGTTTAAATATGAATTTTACGATTCACACAAATAGGATCAAAGATAATGAATGCATTACATAGAGACACGCTATTATTATTATTATTATTATTGTCCAATCCAGCTCACTGTTCATTTTCTGTGGTGTCTAATGTCCGGTGTCGTCCTTTACAATCTGGAGCAGACCAAAACGCAACGACAAACACAATAGTCAATTTTGCTGATGAAACATACCAAGACTCAGATAAGAGCTGCTTCTCTCCTGCTCCTCCGCTCCGTGATCGTCCCGTCTCCCTTTTCATTTTCGAAGGTACCCTTTCATCACATCATCATCTCTCATCTCCTTCCTCGGGAAAATGTCAAAAGTACATTTTTTTTGTTTTGTTTGCATTGTACCAAAGTAATTCACCAGAAATAAAGCGAGCATTCAATTTTCAAGTTGTTGATGATGATTATGTTGATGACGTCTCTCTGTTCTTTTGTTAAACGAGAGGAATCCTTTGATAAAATAAATATATATATATTTCACAATTTTGTAATCCTTTTTGTACACTTGTCTTGCCTTCTCTCTCTCTCTCTCTCCTCAACTCTCCCCAACCCTTTTTTTGCTCTTTGTGTATAGTAATTTGTTCATCAACAACATCATCATCAGCAATACACACAGCATCAACGTATCTCTCTCTTTTCTGCCTGTCTGCTGTGTTTGTGTTCTTGTTTGCCTTTTAACACAGCAGCAGCAGGAGAAAAAAAACGAGAAGAAAGAAAAGAGCCTTGAAAGCAAAACTCCCTAAAAAACTTGCTGCTATACTTTTGCTTGCCTGTGTGTACGTACACTTGTTTCTATGCTCTCACCAACAAACCACCCAAAAAAATCCCAATGATGAATTTAAAGCTATTTTGGTGGAGATTTGTGTGTTTGTTTGTATGGAACAAAATCCTTTAACCGTTTTGTATTATGGCTGGTTGGATGGCTGTGTGTGTTCCAATTCACATGCAACAAACCATAAAATTGGATAATTGCTTCTCTCTCTCTTTCTCTCTCTCTCTCTGTGCCACTCTTCTTCACTCTGCTAAAATATTTAAACATCCGTTTAGTTCACAGTTTCGCATCTTTTGATCCTTTTCACTTGCTTTTTCCGTCGCACACACATTATCCATCCTTCTTTGCTTGATCGTCCTTTTCTCTCTCTCTCTCTCTCTCTCTCTCTCTCACTGGATAAAAATGTTTTCTACTTTTTCTCTTTCTGTCTCTCAGACTAACTTTTTTTCTATCTCTCGTTTATTTGTCTACTTTCTCTTTGAAAAACTGAACCGAGTATTTTAAACTTGAAACAGAGTCTTGAGTAAACAAACTTGGTTCATTAGTGGAACATTATTATGGCAAGGCCCGACACATGTCTTGCTTTAAAAAAAAATCCAACAGAAAAAAGTTTTAATGCATGATATGTAGGTATATACTTCTCATGAAAGTTTTTTACAGAAAAAAACTCAATTAAAAGTTAATTCCATTTATTATAGTTTTTATGTGATCTGATCATCTCTAAACCAGTTCATAAGTATGTCAATTTTAATCAAACTTAATTCATATAATGTACATTTGCTACATGATCATCATATCATCCTATTTACCATACATCCTCTGCCGCAATTAATTACTCATGTCAAAAAGAGCTAAACTGAAATCATCATGATCATCATAACTGTCTTGGTCTTTTTGTGTGGCGACCTACCCTTCCTCATCATCATTTCATAGAGAATCATTTTTTTCCTTCTTTAAATTATATTTTTAATAGGCGATCATGTACGGTTTAATTGATGCTGCTTGTTGGCTACTTACTCCGCTACACAACTATACCACCAATCTGGTTTGATGGTTATTATTATTATTAATATTATTATTTTGTTTGGATTTTTTTGGCTAATGATAGTGTATGACTTCACATGAGTAATAATAATTATTATGGTTTGTCAAAATGGATGAGAGAGGGGAAAGCTGAGTGTACGAAATGTACAAGTATGAAATATGATATTGCATCAAGTGAACACGACTCCAATTTTATATAAGCCAATTGAGTATAAACAAAAAAAAAAGGTTAATATGCTCTTGCTTGTTAAAACCACATAATATATTATAATAATGGAGTAGCAATGTCCATCGTGTAATGAATACCTTTTATATATACCTATAATATAGATACGCATGTAATATCAAAATCTTTTTTTTTGCATCTCTTCTCTCTGCTACAGAACGCTCATATTAGTTGAAATGAAAATGTGACATGCCCTGAGCAATAATTTATTTTTATTCCTTTTTTTACAACAGTGTTGTTATTCAGGTCCAATTTGGGAATCAAAATACTTATGGATCTTTTTTTTTTTCTAAAAAAGCTGAGCATATGTATGTATGTACCTTGCAATTATAGTCATCATATCATATAATATACATACGTGAAATAATAAATACAATATATTATAATAGATATTACACACTACACCCACCCTCAATAAATAAACAAGATAAAATGAAATTAAATTGTGTGTCCGTTCATATGTATCTCTAAAAAGAAAAAGACAAATACTCCAAAAGATTGCCAAGAATGTGGTGTTGTCTGCACTGTGCACATTATAATTAACAAGCAAGTAGCGATAAAAATAAAATAACTAATAATTAACATATTGGCAACCTGACTTGTTTTTTAGGCAGATGTTTCACTAACTGAGCTGCTACTGTTGCTGAACTCTTCACTTATTTTTTTTGAAGTGCGACAATAATTCATTGATATTTTTTTCCCCAACGCGAAGCAATAAAACAAAAGCAAATGTGTCATGCATTTATTGTGCATGCAACGGGGGAATAAAAAAAGACAACGGAACCCCCACGGATAAAACACACACACAGCCACAGACGCTACCACGCTATAGCTTATTATTATTATTTTGTATAACTGTTTTTGTTGCTACTTGTACATAGTTTTATGTAATAATGTATGTATATAAATTAATGATAGCCAGATTTTAATCATATAATCATAATCACAACAATCAGACTTAATCTCAAATAAAATCCTAAAAATTATTATATTTATTACGAGTTTACCTCCCTCCGTGATCTTCCTTTTTTTGCTGCTGCTGTGCGAGCTCTACTATACTGCTACTGCCTAGTCTACCTACCTACCTGGAGGCTTGACTTCAGCCTCACCTGACGTTTAGAAGGATGAAACCTGTAATTAGCATAATACACGGCCTTTAACACCTTGCCATCTTATTGATTAATAATAATAATGTTTTTGTGTGAGCTTCTTCAATAAAAAAGCATAAAGTTTTAGGTTTACACTTGCTATTATTATTATTCCACATTGGATTTCATATCTTGGCTCCTGAATTGAAATCTTTGCTACTGACTTTCATCCCCTGCTGCTGTACAACACATAATAATAATATTGCTGCTGCTGCTGCTTGCTACTGCGCCTCCAGTAGCGATGATGCAGTGTGCAGACGCAGAGGGATGATTATTATACCATCCCCATGTAATGTCGTTCTACAACGCAGCCACACACACACACACGTATAGTAGCCATGTTCAATGTTTGACATAATAAATCTTGACTTGTGTTGCGCTGTAGATTTCCAGCTTGAAGCTAAATATCTCACTACCACCAAAAAAAACTATATAGATAGTTATGTAAAATAATATTATTTAGTATAAATTATAGCAGCAATATATTCATTGTTTAATGCACATATATAGTAATTTTCCAATTTTTATTTTTTTTTATGAATTATGATATCAAAAATGAAAGCGTGACAAGCCAAGTGCTTCTCTTCTCATCTCACCAAAAAATTATTACTATAAATTTTTACTATAAGACTATCATGGCAAAATGGCATGGTATAATGCAATGAAATTGGGAACAAATCCAAAAAGAAAAAAAAGAAGTTAAATGAAACAAGTCAGAAATGTGTGTTGTGCTTCTTCTTTATTGGGAGATGGGCTGGATTTAGATATTAATTTATAATATTAAATGGTAGTAATAAGAGCACCATATGAATAAGCAGCAGCAGTGTGTTGTGTAGTATATAGTGAGCAATGATTACCTAATAACTCGTTGAAGCCTGAATGCGTTTTTTGATACCTTATAATTAGCATGTAAGTCTACAAGTGAAAGAAAGGGTCGTCATTCAACAAAAATGAAGATCAGTTTTCATAATTCAAACAGGCTATAAAAAAGGTATGCATGTTATTGTAGGTATGTCTATTACAACAAGTAATTAATTACTCTGGTGCTTTTTATGAACACTGCTGGGATAATGTTTTTTTATATCTCTCTGGTAGCTCTCTGCAGATTTATTTCTATAATGTTTACTCCTGTCACCTTTTATCTCTTGTTGTGTGTGTGTGTGTGTTGCTCAGAGAGCGAATATGAACCCGTTTGACATCAATTTTCATGTCAGTATTGAATTATCTTGTAATTTCCTCCCGTCTTCATCTTAATATTTTCATCATTTTTTTTATCAAAATTTTTTTCTGTGTGGTCCAGTTTTGGAACGATTTTATACAATAAAACGCAGCATCATCATCATCATAATAATAATCATATATAAGCCTTGTGGACACGAAAACAAAAAATGAAGGGAAAAGTGCAGACATGGTCCATTGGTGTATGGTAGCAGTAGCAGTAAGAAATGATCTGTACTTGAATGTATTTTGATTCATGAATAATCTAACGGAATCTCAATAACTTTTACAAGAACAATAATAGGTACATAGACATGTGTATGTATATGTGTATGATATGATGATGAATATGATGATCATGATCATATCATGAATCATGATATAATATCTAGTGTATTAAACGGTGAAAGAGCAAATTTATTTTTGTGACAGCAAAGCCTCATATAAAAGCATACAACATATTATTCTTGTTCCCTTGTATATATTTTATTTTAACAGAAGAAAAAAAAATTCAAAACGTGTTTTGTTTATGGGAGAATAAAAAAGGGGATGCTTATCCACTCCACCCCACTATATATAACTTTACTCACAATAAAGAGTAGATCTGAAGATCCACTTGTTTGTTATTTGTTGTTATAATAATGCGTTCAACACACACAATCTTTTGTAATGCAATGTCGTGTAAAGTGTAATGAATTTAATTCAGATTAAAAACAGGCGGGCAACAACTTGTCTCCTCTCATCATCATGAGCATGTTAATCGGTCTTCCGATCGAGCTTCTTGTAAATAAAACATAGGCAATAATAATATGTAGAGAGAGAGGGAGAAAAGGAGAAGTAGTGAGCATATTGTATTTGTTGTAGTAGTAAAAAAACGGTAGTGGCCCAAAAGGAATCTCAGTATAGTAATGATGATGAAGCAAGCGTGCCACTACTACTGGATTTTGTCGGAGGAGCTGCCTGATTCCAGAGATTCCAGTGGTAGTAGTAATGATAATAAAGGCGAGGCAAAGTGGCATCAACCCTTTCCTTTCTGAAAGATTTGTGTGAGTGGTGTGTTGTTGTGGTGTGTGTGTGTAGTGTGGCTTTAATGAAAACCGTTACCACTTCTTATTGAATTCTTTGAGTGTCAGCCAAGGAGTAAAGTTCAGTTTGTTGGAGCAATTCTTTAAAGTACATGGAAAGGCTGGATGCAAAGAGAAAAAGATGTGATTAATAAAATTATAATTTTAGTGACAATTTTATTTAACATTTTATCCAATATATATTATGCAGTGATAATTTATTTAAGGTGAAAGCATAATAATAAAATACAGTTTTGGTAATTTGCAAACTTTAAAATTAATAAAAATAGCTTTATAATTTATTATGGTTTCAATGAAATGAGCTGGGATAATAATACGAAACGCGATAAGTGACAAGTTCAAAATAGGTAGTTATAAAATTGTTTAAAAAAACACAGTGAAAGTTATTATATTTAGTTAATTGTGATTTATTTTTGG
>JAHZNC010000044.1:0-10405 GCA_027744095.1 Zhuqinia jingwanae
CTTTGTAACATACTTGTACAGCGAGGCAAAGAATCCTGAATAAAAGTGCAGAGCACATTGAAATATATATATGAATACATAACATTTAGAAATTTTGAACGGTATTCCATAACAAATAAAGTTCACCAAATATCATGCATCGTAGCGTCCAGCTCGAACCAAGATTGAGGATTGACCAACGAGATAACCTTTGTCTTAAATACGCTGCTGATGAGGACTTGTGATGAAGTCGAAACGTCCGGCAATAAACTCGTTTTACTTCAAAATACACTCGTTGTCTCCCTAAATATTGTTATAAAAAGACCTTTATCAATTTTTACCAACCTTACATATTAATTTACTTGTTTTCTTTTAACTTGAATAAATACAACACAACTCAACACAACGAGATCATTTTATCGAGACTCGAAAAAGCTATTCAATTTATTTATATCGTGCTACTTTTTGTATCAAGCATGACGTGTCATATAAATAATTGTTTTACGACCGATAAAACGCTAGCGTGTGTGTACATACTTTAAGATGCATATATACCTATCTACATTCTACTTACTATATACTTACATACATGTGTGACGACAGAAAATTTTGATGAAGAATAAAACATTTAAAGTAAGTAGTTTGTTCTGTATCTTATTTTTAAAGGTGATAGGGCGACGAAATTTATCCCCAGTTCATGATATACGCACTTTATTGTTTAAGCTATTCCTGGTTTCTTTTAAACCACACAACCATATTCACACTACATCTGCCCGTTGAAATTTTCTACTACACTAAAAATCTTTGTAATGAAAACAAAAAATGGTAGAAGTTCACACAATAGTTGACAATGTTATATCAATTATGCAACTTCTTTTTATCAACAAAAAAGTGTCATATTTAATATCTCAAGATTGTATTTAGGTAAAGCTATGTATACTTTAATTCAATTTTTCTAGTCCACTGGTAGCACAAAAATGAAGAATAAAGCCATGACCTGGATAACCATCTGAAATTCAAGATGAAAACGTTTACAAAAGTAAAGCCCATTAACTAAATATACTTGAGATACAAATAAATTTTACCAAAGTCACTGACGAAAAAGTTATCGGAAACACTTTAGCTTTGATTGCTGCGAAATTGCTGGACATCCAATAGCTCACAAGTTGCAACCGAATTGGGTACATGTTTCATGCAACATTGCTGGAGTAGGCAACTTGTCGTAGCTGAAGCATCTGAAAAATTTACGTTAGTTTTCATCTAGTTAAATTTATTTTCACTATTTTGTTCATGCAAATAAAAGGCAGAATATTACTTACTCGATTAGCGAAACTCGCCACCAGTCCCAAGTTAGTAATGATAAGGAAAAAGTATAGAAGCACGCTCACCTTCAAGCCTATTATGTCAACAAACAGAATGTTGAAATTATTTGAGCAGTACAATATGTTAAACATGATGTATGCCATCAAAGTATACCCATAGCCATCCAAGAATTTTCTTGAGATTTTACAAATTTCCTTGTAAGATTCAACCAATTTCTGCGCCTTAGGGCAATTTTCCCTATCAGAAATTTGAGAACCCTAAACTTTTCTTCCAAAGTCAACACTCAGAATGCACAGGGAAAATATTCCAGAAAGAAGAAATAACTCCTTGTATATAGATCTCACGTTTGCAATTACAACGCAATTACAATTTAGATATAAGATAAGTGTTTAAGAAGCCAGTGTACAGTAAAGTATAGCATTACAGTGTAGTGTAAGCAATAAATGTCGAGAATGAAGGCTTTGAACTTGTTTTTACCATGTGCCTGTTTTCAAATGATACAATTTTGTTCAAGAAGGAACATATAAATTCTTTGCCTGAAATGTCAGGGCATATGTTTGCACAAAGCATAAATGAAGGAGTGCAAAAATTTCGAAAATTCTCAAATAGTTCGCAGGTTTCCTCGCATTCTGTTCCCCAGTTTCTGCGAAAAAGGTGTCCATGTTGGTATGCTGTATCTTATTACTACGGCGATTATCCCAATGTTTCATACATATGACATACGATCTAATTGAAAAAAGAATTTTTAAATCCAAAAAAGGAATAATTGTATTATAAAATGGAAAATAATGAGTTACCCTTTGTAGCCACCAACCATGAACAACCTTGAATTTCCCGTTTTTCACAAATCGAAATGGAACGAAGCAAAGATAGTATGCAAACTTGTAATAAATTTCTAAAAATTGACTGGGACTTATGTATGTTTCTTAAAATAAAGTGTTCAATCCTGAGGGATATGATCGAACTAAATATTTTGAAAAAATTAGGGACTCTCATTATATATCTGGGTAAATATTTATAAACAGAATAAATCGACTATGCTCATATAACTAGCACCAAACAACTACAGATAAAATAGCAAAACTAAAGTAAGATGCACCATCGTTGCTTGCTTCTATGACAGAGAAACTGTGTAGTTGAAGCAAATATTGTGCTAGTTGATACAATTCTTCTGACTGATTTTCCTACGACGCAAGTACCGTTGAACAACACCTCTTGACCCAAGTTTAAAAAATCTTAGTTTTACCAAACCAAAAAAATATTGGCGCAAAGCTTTAAATATCTAAACTGCCTTGGCGTACTTATAATCTACATCTACAAACAACCATCTAGGGTTTTAATTCCAATAATTGCATTTTACAATTACAAACCAAACAAAAGTGTTGAATTCTTAATACACAAATGTAGCTAATATGTTCAAGTACTTTATGGCTCTCATATTATATGCATCTGGCTGGGTAGACATTTATAAACACGACAAATACATAATGTCGTAAACCGTTCAAAAGGCTAAAATACTTGACAAAACTATTGTAAATGCCACAATCCCCTCCTTACTGCTGAATCCAAGCGAATGTTGTGGTTGTTGGGAGCTTTTAGTTTATATGCAGGTATTTAGAAAGTACCCGTCTTTTCAAAAGTGTACTATTTTTGACTGAAAACAATAACTGTGTATTTAAATTTTAAGTTTTAAAGTATAGGAAGTATTGCTACGCTACACTCCCATTTAAGCCGAGCCATTGCATTGTTTGTACTCGCACACGAGTGATAAAGGTGCTTTTTGTAAAATTTGTTACCATTATATTTATTATTTGTGCAATGTTCAACTTAAGATAGAATTATCCTTTCAAATTTGTATCTTGTATCTAAACGTTTTTCCATTCGAGATACTTGTTTTAATTTAATTTAAAAAATCTCGAATAGATTTACCCCAATTATTTATTGAATTTCACATTTAAATTATTTTATTTTTATCCACATGAACTACACTGATGATGTAATAATTTTTTTTAATGCTAATTAGCAGAAATAAGTAGCATATTTGAAATCAGCGTATCAAATTAAATCTATTTATGGAATACAAGTATTTTATGCTAATTAGATGATTTTAGCTAATTTATTAATTTATCGACCCTTCACAGTTGTCGTATAGTCTTCCACAAAATAAACGTTTAAAATAATTTTAAAATTGTGACCAATTCTACCAAAACTGTGAAATCAAATTACACACGAAAAGAATAAAAGTTTTCCCAATGGGAGTTTGAATAGAACCGAACTGATGATTGATATTATTATGACAACTTGCTACTAATTGATTAAAAAAAAATTAAAAAATCAGCATAAATCACGCAAGTTATGTCAAAACTTAATATTCTAATTGGAAAAAGCTAACACACAATTCCTAAAAACACAAGGCTCTCGGTAATAAACATTTCCGATAAACTGATTTTTTTGGTGCATCAGTTTATTGCATACATTTAAGTACCATGCAATTTTAAACTTACGTTCAGAAAACAAAGAAATGACAGAGAAATGTTTACATAATGTAGTGCGCCCCCTGTAATAAAAAGTTAGTATGCATGCTCTGTGTATAAATTAGTGATAAAATGACCTTTACCTTAAAAGTCAGAAATTGAATGTTATAAAACTTGGACAATTACTTGAAAACCTTTTAGTTTGAACATAAAAACATGTATAAATGCACCTTTTAAAACAATTTGAAATAATTATTACGAAAGCTCCTTGTGCAAACTATCCGACAAATAATAATAAGTAATGAATGGCCTTGGCCGGATCGGAAGTAGATGTAAGTTTTGGTAAAGCCGATAAAAAAAATTTCAAGCCTAGTTTAACAAACCAGTATAGTTAAATGAAATTAGATAATTAAACAAACTACCCTTTCTGAATTTGAATGTCAAATTTTGTCTCGGAATTGATTTCTAAGGTAGAAAGCAAACCTGTGTATAAAACATATGATTTTGTACATTATGATGAATTGATGAGCGTTATTATGTAAACTTGCTACTAATTTGTAATTGGTGAAAAATATAAGAGAAAACAAAATTATACAACACGCAAAAAAAATTGTCATAATAACTTAATGTTCTGCTTGAAAAAATATATACTAATACGCAATTGGAATAAATACAAGGCTCTCGTTATTTTTTGGTATATCAGTTTAATGTATGTGTTTAAGTAGTATGTAATTTTTAACTTCATTTTTAAGAACCGGCTTTCGGTTTTTTTATAAATTTGCTATGTTAATCTAACTTCATCATTAAATTTTAAGGTATGTATTCAAGAACCACGTATGTTTACACTTACATGCTGGAAACTGAAGGAAAAGGAAGTAATTTTATATCATTTAATGATCCACCTGTAACAAACAGTTACGCGTGATCTGTGTATATAAAGAATATAAATTAGTAATAATGACCTCTAACCCAAAGTCAAAGTGAAGGTTTTAATACTTGAACAATAATTAAAAACCGCCAATGTCATTTTGAACATTAAAGCATAAACTTAAATGTATCTTTATGGTCAAATTAAAAAAAATTTTTTTTATAAAAGACCCTTGTATAGGTAATCAGGCAAATAATAAGTAATGAATGACTTTCGCCGGATGGGAAGTAGATAGTTGTCACTTTTGGCCAACGCAGGACGTAAAATGTGTCAAACCGCTAGAGTTTGATCACAAAAACAAACCAGCAAACTCAAATCACATTAAACAATTAAACTTACAAAAGGAACAGAATTATATTCCACTTTTAATCAACAAAATTGTTCTACTCATTTTTCACCCGACCTGACTAACAACCATAAGCAATATTTTTATTCCTTCAAAGTGTGTCTCAAATTTTGCTCTCAACCTCAACATGTGTTCCCCGTTAATATACAAAGCGCTGGAGCTTAACCAAAAAATAACTGATAACATTTATCGGTACAGATCCGCCATATATTGGGATCATGAATCAAAATTATTTCGAACAGAGTCCCGCTTCTTTCGTCACATTCTTCCTTGGAAACTAATCAATTATGGAGTAATGGTATTTTTCATGCTCCCCAGCTGTGCTTTCAATCTTTTGGACGCAATACATCATTCCGAGAAATACAACTTATTTTCGGTATTTGTAGTAACAGGTCAAGCTTTATTTGCAATCGCAGTTATTGCTTCCTGTTGGGTAACATCTGCGGAACATCAAAACATTGCTCCAATGTTCAATGCACTGGCACGATTTGAGAAAACTTTGCCCCGATCCCGGACAGAATATTCTAGATTGTATTGTACTGCTGGAAGATTAAAAGTTAAATCCCCACGGTATAACCTCCTGTTTCATGAAGGCCAACTGGATTTAATTGGTATAACTTGTATCTATGTCGTATTCAGTATTGGTTTCATTCCGTTTTTTCTCCCAGAAATCGAAGTCTACTTAGAGCTGGAATCCCCCTACTGGGCTCTCCGAGAAATGTTTCCGATTGATTCCAGAACGCCTGCGCAAAGCGTAATGATCTTATTGTTTCGTTTATTTATCAATGTTTCGTGCACAGTTGAAGCTTGTGCTACATTTCGCACCCTGGCACTCATCTTAATTTCTCAATTTGAACTTTGTAAAGAATGTATACATCGTCTGGAAATCGGTCATCCGGTCGTTGACAAATGGCGACAGCTTCGTATATTATTTCTTATCGCACACCAATTTTTTTCCAACATTTTAACAATTTACCTGGGAATGATATTTTATTTAGTAATTATGTGTAACACGTTCTCTATAGTTGGGATTGGAAAAGTCCCATGGTCAATGTACGTGTTTCTTCCGTTGGTTAGTGTGCTTGCTACAATTATAATTGTGATTTTGTTTGAATTGATGGTTTCTACTGATGAGCATAGTAAAGCATTAAATTGCAAATGGATGCGCTTTTGTAGTACAACGTTTAGTGAACCAAACAAACGATGGAAAATGAAAATACTGCGCAAGCAACTACGTTCTGTTCAACATATTACGTTTTCATATGGCAATCTTGGAACAGTTACCAAATTAACCAGATCGGATTATTTCTACTCTATAGCTGTAAATAGTGCAAATGCAATCTTGGCTGCTAGAGGTTACACATGATTGTTTATAATTTTTTACAATTGTCTTTTATGTCTAAACTTTCCCTTTATTCCCCAAACGGGCTTTAGCAGTGTGGCTAAAGGTTACATGTGGCCCCACATTTAACCAGTGTGGATGGGTGCGGTTTGCCCGGGTAGAAGGAGAAAACCCACCGATCAAATGTGAATAACCTGGAGAATTTTTTTTTTTTACTTTAGATTTTCATTTGCCATAAAGCTTAAGTCAGTGCTGGCAAAAGCAAAAGCAAAAATTAGCATTATATATCTGAATAAATATTTACAAACAGGACAAATTGATTATATTCATAACTCGCACAAAATATTAAATATCAAAAGTAAAATAATTTACGATAAAATAAATGCTGGAGCAAAGCTTTATTTAAACTAACGGCCTACCTCTTGAAGCAACTATCTAGGTTTTGATTATTACTCTATTTGAAGTATTACTCTTTCCCATTATAAACCAAACAAAAGTGTTGAATTCTTGATACAAAAATGTAGCTAATATGCTCAAGTACTTTATGGGCTATCATATTATATGCATCTGGCTGGGTAGACATTTATAAACACGACAAATGCAGTTGTGGTTGTTGGGAGATTTTATGTTATATGCAATATACAGGTATTTAGAAAGTACGCCTCTTTTCAAAGGAGTACTATTCTTCTGACTAGTTTAAGCAAGCAGCCGCACATCTGGAACCAATATTCGGATAACAATATTAATTGTTAATGGATTCACGTCTTTCATAACAATGTTGAATTACCGCTACACAATCGCTACGTACATGCAATTCAATTGCGCATCTTCAGTCTTCAGTGTGTCATGTTAGTATTATTAGTAAATACTAAATGACATGGATCTCCTTGAATTGCTTCCACAGGTACAGTTGATGAACTTTTCGACTCGTGAACCTCGAGTATGGAAATAATAGTGAGTAGCACAACGCAGAACCACTTCAGTATGTTTACTTGTACTTGCTACATGTTCGTTGACACTGTGGAAGAGGTCGCCTTTTTTTAAAATGCACAGTGTGGGACCTGCATAGTAAAGCGACAACCACTGACCGATTAAATCTTTTAATACAACTAAACTGTCTAAATGTTTTCTTTCATTTCGGACGACATCTAACATAATTGTGGCAGGGTAAATGTATAGTGAATGAATATTTGTTGTGCATGTTTGTTGTAGACTGTCTCCATTGGCTCCATCGCCCTCCTACATCATGAACAACGATGGTTCTCCCGAATATTCAAAGAGGCTATTTTTATTCAAAAGTATCCAAATAACATCAACAGGAACACAGGATATGACATAAGTTCATGGTTACCCCTTGCTTGTAAACTAAACAATTTTTTCTTGCAATATTTATTCTTGTTTTCGCTCTTGAAAAAGTTAATGGTAGGTTGACGAAAGCTTGAGTCTTAGAAGAAAATAAATCAACTCATTTGCCAAAAATGTCTCAAATAAACCAAACTGTCTAAATGTTTTCTTTCTATTTGGACGACATCTAACATAATTGTGGCAGAGTAAATGCATAGTGAATGAATATTTATTGTGCATGTTTGCTGTAGTGGAAATATGATTGCCATATCTATATATTTATGCTAACACTGTGCGGAGCTCGCCCAGCCATGTGTATATACGCAGCGACATCTACCAAGTGTTCCTGACAATATCTTGAAAAAAATAATACATCGGCCGAGATGTTACATATCAAGGCCAAAAGATTATGTGAATCCATTGTCCAGATTTGCTACTTTATACGTTCCTTAACTTTACCTATATGGAATTTCTTTTCTTCCTCCAATACATTTTCCTAACACTTTTACAAATAATCCAACGGATGTTGTTACGTGTGGCAGTCGTATGCTCATTGTTTTCTTTCGTTTCCAGTCTAATTCAAGAGATAACGGTAAAAGTTGTGAGATAATCTTGTCAAAGTCAACGTAAAATCTTGCTCGCAAGGGGTTGATTAAATGAATTGTAAACTTATTGGTTTTGACATGAATAAAGAAAGTACTAAAAATTAAGGTCAAACCATTCAAGTGATCGAGAAAAAGTGATTTGATTATGAACTTTGTTGTTTGAAAGCAGACTGTAGCAGATCACCAAAATACATCTTTTTGCTCTGTTTTTAGTTTACTCTGTTAATATTTTAGCAGCTTCGGAAGTCAATTAATTCAGTACGCAAAATTGCAAACACGGAATCATCGTCTGGACTCATGAAGACTGGTTTAGTGGTTTCCAAAAAAACATGATAACCATGACGTAGTATTTTGAATCCATTCATTAAACTTTCCTAAAAATTCCTTCAGTTAGTAGGAACATGTTCAAATCAAAATGGTTGTACTTTGTACTTATAGATGACCATAATGAAAATGAATTGATAACTGATTAATGATTTTTATAACCAAAACATTATTTCCCATACATTCCCTTTTCCGTATCAAGCATGCAAACGCAAACTCACCAATCAATAAACGCTAATCCCTCCCATAATCATTACAACGAAAGCAGAATGGGACGAGGTACAAATGCTTTCTCTTCTGCCAGTGCTGGCTGCGTACACCGTCAATGTACCCATGCAAAAAAAAGTTGAATAGCAATAGCAATGTTGTTTTGGTCATGTTGACTTGCCGTATGTTTCATTACCTTCTTATTTAATGTTTCTCGCTCTTCGTAATATTTTGCATGCGTTATTGACGAAAACAAAAAAAAACTTAAACATTTCATTTACCGTTTTTGAGCTCAGCGCTCAACTCTCTGAAATAAATATCTGTTGTAAACTAGATTGTGTTGTTGTGGCTACATTTCCGCATCATGCATATCGGAGTACCTGAAATGGAACAATTCGGTTTGTACGCCTTACTTGTCCAAAATGGAACGTTCCTTGAACTAGAGAAAAAATATGTAATCTAACGCCTCATTTACATACAAGCATTCCTTATTGCTTTGATAAAACATTAAAGGTTGGGAATAAAATGGGCCTAACTTGATTTGAATTCTTTCTTTCAACGGATCAAATTTGTATAACGGGTCGGTGCAACCGGTTAAAAAAACTGAACTGCTAAAAATATTATAATTGAAATACAGGTAGAAAGAATATTACACAAAAAAATGCCAGCGCCTCCTTCTCTTGTTTATGTTGCTCCCTTTATGGAACTTTCCACTGTTTATATATATATAACTAATTTCTTGAGAAACAAACAGCTTTTTCAGCATTCATCCAATTACAGATAATTCACCACCAACTCAACACAAGATAGCTGCCTAAAATATCGTACTAGATGCGAACGTCGACGACATACATATAAACAATTTATTATATAATATCAAGATACCAATGCCCGGCATCTATTCACCGAGTGCCAAAAAGTCAGTAGCTTCAATCAATTCCCAATGCTTATTATAATTGGATTTTTTTAGATGATTCGGGAAAGCAAGAATCGTGTAATAGCAATCGTCAAATATAGTAATAATATTATACCTAACTATGTAGCAACCATTGAGCATGATGCTAACAAATTATAAGAATGAAAATATTGAAATCAATAAAAAGGAGTGATTCAAGTTGATCGGGTTGTTTATTTTGCAATTTACCTGTTTTTATTTTAGCCCGCAACAACTAAGTACTGTTTCCATTCTCCCATGTCATAAGCAGTGGTCTGCTCCTATGAAACTTTTCCAGATACGCTGCTGCTGTAACTAGTGTGCGTGCTAAATGCTCTTTGCAGACGTTAAAGTGATCCATCATTTATTTTTTTATTTTCTGAAGCATTCAAGTTTGAAGCCTTCAATTCACACTCAAATCGCAAGTTGACGAGCTGACACAACAGTTCAATATCATCATTACCACCACCACCACCACAGCCGCCGGAAATGGCACAGCTACTAAACACCTTCACTTTTGACAATTATGTGGTGCCGTGCACGAAAAACAAGGACCAATTTTAATCTCACTTTCACATTAAAAAATGCCAGTCAATACG
>JAHZNC010000045.1:0-26642 GCA_027744095.1 Zhuqinia jingwanae
GTGGCTTTCTATCTGGATGATGGATCTATCGGAGATGACTACAATATCGTTCTTACAGATTTTACAAATTTAGTGGAAAAAAGTAAAGAACTCGGACTCTGAATTAACCTTGGGAAATGCCAAATATACATTCCTAATGAATCAAAAAAAGACTTGATCCTTTCCCTATTCTCTAAGATCGCACCGGGAATTAGAAGCATAAATGATGTCGATTTCGAATATCTTGGCTCGCCTATCACATCTGAAGCCGCCACAGAATGCTTGAAGAAAAAGTTATGCAAATATGAGGTTCTTTTAGATAGCCTAAACACTATTCATCCTCATGTTTCATACTCCCTTCTTAAACATCGTCTTGCCATGCCAAGAATGATGTACTTACTACGCACAGCTCCTCTGTGGGATCATAAAATACTTGAAGATATTGACCTACCTTTAAAACAATGCATCAAAAAACTACTTAATGTGGAACTTGAAGATACCTCCTACACCCAAGCATCTCTCACAATCTCCCGAGGTGGAATAGGAATAAGAAGAGCGAAAGACGTAGCAATTCCAGCATATGCAGCCTCGTATTGCAGTACCTCTAAACTACGTGAAAATATCTTACCAGACCACATATGTTCTAACTCCATCTTCTTTGATAAAGCTGTGGAATCATGGAAAACCTTTGTGGAAACTGATATGATACCGAAACTTCCTGAAATTCAGAAAAGTTGGGACTTCCCCGTAGTGAGCAAACTTTACAACTCACTCTCATTCCACTCTGACAAAGACAAAGCTAGACTTTTAGCAATGGTAAACAAAGAATCCGGCGACTGGTTGAAAGCTATCCCATCCCATAATCTCGGCACTCTGCTTGACCCGGAAACTCTTCGAATATCAATTGCTCTGCGTTTAGGAATAAAGATTTATCAAAAACATACCTGTGTTTGTGGACAAGAAGCGGATGAATTTGGACACCACGGTTTATCATGCAAAAAAAGTCACGGAAGGTTCTCTCGTCATAATAGTTTAAATGACATTAATCAAAAAGGCACTCCTCTCCGCCGGATTTTCTTCAATTTTAGAACCCCCTGGCTTAGAACGAGAAGATGGTAAACGACCTGACGGTATCACTATCACACCTTGGCGGAATGGAAAATGTTTAGTCTGGGATGCCACTTGCAACCACACACTATGTCCTTCCTATATCTCTTCAACGTCCTTCAAAGCGGGGGCAGCCGCGAACTCAGCCGTATCAAGAAAACATCACAAATACAAGAAGATCAAAGAAAATCACCATTTCATCGCCTTCGCAGTGGAAACTTTAGGAACTATTCACACAAGCGAGCAAAATTGATGAAGCAGCTCATCTCTTAGAATTTCATTGGCTTGAGCGTTGGGATTTTTGCTGTTAGACTTGTTATGACTACGAAATCAGTTGGACAACAAAGTAAGGGACTAATTTCACACTTATTTGAAATATTATTTAATATTAGGTACTTTAGGTACTTGGTCTGATGAAGCAAGAGATTTCGGTAAAACTCTAAGTCATCTCCTACGAAAAGTCTCTGGTGAACCAAAATCAGGTTTCTATTTTCGTCAAAGGATCAGTATTGCTATCCAACGTGGGAATGCAGCGTGTATTTTAGGAACCATTCCTACCTCCATTCCCATGGCGGAAATATATTATTTAATGTAGTCTAGTTTATATTTTATCTGTTTATATTCTTACAAAATCGTTTCCNCAGTATTGCTATCCAACGTGGGAATGCAGCGTGTATTTTAGGAACCATTCCTACCTCCATTCCCATGGCGGAAATATATTATTTAATGTAGTCTAGTTTATATTTTATCTGTTTATATTCCTACAAAATCGTTTCCAACTTTATAAACCTCACGTTTATTCAATAAATTGTTTTTCCTTTAAAGGTAAATTAAATTAATTTAATTTAAATTAAAAATTAAAGTTGAGAATATATTCATTGTTACGGATATTGATTTAAACTACTTTTACATTTCAAAATAAAGTTTCGATTACATGTATTTACAATTAAATAAAAAACAAATCATTTTGTTTCAGGTCGATCCACTTCCGTTGAAGTAAACGAAGGCTGCACGAATGTGCCTTCTGAATGGGATGACATCATCTCGAGTATCCAGCCAAAAGATTGCATCATAGTCTACAAGCACCCAAATTGTCAAGGACCACGTGTGCGACTGCAACCTTGGGCATTTGGTACAGCATATTTGGAGGAAATTAACTTTGAAGACAAGTTGTCTTCAATTTCCCCGTGCGATTTTCAAAGCTCAGAAAGGCAACGGGATGAAAATTAGTGCATATAGTCATTTATGTATAATACAAATCACAACATTTTCTCTATGTCCAATATGTTTGGCTTCCAATTTTCTAAAATATCAACTTGACCAGAGATAATCTTGTATTTAGTTTCAAATATATACCTTTAATTCTTTCCAAAAAAAATCTAATACTCTGAATCAATATGTACACAACATACTCATTCGTGATGTTTTTTTGTGCGTTATTATAAATTATGGATAATAAAACAAGAAACGGTTTAAGTTCAAATAAATTGGAAGTAATAACAATAACCTATTTAATATAAAACTGCACAACACAACGTACTTAAGTTAAGTACATATTTAATGTTATTTATGTTTATGACTTGGCAATCTGCTCGGTGTATTCAATTCCTGTACGCTTCATTAATTCTCTTGATTGTGAACAGACATAAACCCACATGAAGAATACGATTTCCTTAGTCGTAGTACATCGAGTTCATATTGCAGTCTATTCTTGTTCGTCTACCTACGTCTACGTCATTTCCTAGTTAGACTACCTTGCGTTTTGGGGCTGACTGATGATAAGATACGAAATGGCAAGTTTTTTCTGGTGTTACCGAGATTTTTTTAGCATTGCAGCCGAATTTTAAAAAAAGGACTAGTTTGAGGATGGATTCAATCTTTAAAATTTCATTCTATTATAGAAATTCTGGTAGTAAATTTTTTACTTGTACAGCCTTTTATATTAAGTAGGTTTACATACCTACGCATGTAATTCATAACCTGTAAAACCTTTGCTAGGCCAGAAATATCCAGAAAACTTTGGGGCAACTAAATATTTTTTGTGCTTAGATCACATTTGGAACAAGCTGATATTTCCGGTTATAACTGGATGCAATTCAAATTGATGGAAAATAACATGTACCTAATACTATTTTGTGTTATATCCTCAAATATGTCAAGAAGATATACCTATACGAATTTAATCAGGTTGGCGACAGATTATTAGCAGGTCTTTCTTTTGTATACGGTTATTTTCTTGCTCCTGGACAATGAATGGATATATATGTTTGCCATTCAATAGATTGCATATTAGTCTGCAGTAAATGAAGCAAAATGTAATTACAAAACAACTTCACAATCAAAAATCGTGAACAAACCACTTTTACCCAGTTTTTATTATTACAAAGAAAAGAGTAATTAAAGATTTAATATGGAAACTTTCCTCTGATGTCGATCTCGATCACCCATTAGGTAATTTTTTGCACGAGTGAAATGCATGCATGCGAAAACGACGTCTGATTAGATGGACTTGTAATCTATTAAAAGGCACATAATTCATCCATTAATTGTAGTATGAAGGTATATTGTATTTACTTTATGTAAAATATTCTCCACACTGGCACTGGCATATTGCAAATGTGTAATGTATACTCTATATAATACCATATAACAAGCTAAACTGAGAAATTTAAAAGAGCTTTAATGGACAATATTAACTTCTACGCATCACAATATTGTTATTATTAATTACTACAAGTTGTTCTTATAGTGTGGCGCAGCACAAAAATTGACCTGGTTCATCGTACAAAAGATGAGATGACAAAGCGTCAAGTGTTTTCAATTGAATGAACTCAACAGGTGAGTTTACAACAGATGGACAAATCAAGTGTTTTGTAAAGATCTGCGCTGTATACACAATTTACATGTGTTGTGCATATTGCTAATTTAAAATTTATGTATGCATTTGTAGCTAATAAAAACATTACGATATTAAAACTAAGTTATTAAAAACAAAATGTGATACAGTCAAGTGGTAATTCAGCTCATTAAAAACCAGTCGGTTAACAGGAAAAAAGTAGTTTTATTCGGTTGGGGATTCTCGTCGTTCAAGGACTTGGATAACGACGACGATAACGAAACATTTTCATAATATTTTTCCTTCTAAATATCGATTCAAAATACTGTGCACTACATAGCCTTTAATTAACATAAAATTACTAAATTGATTGCCTTCTGCATCTCTATTGTGAAACAATTAAAATTATGTTAAAGTTGTTCATAGATTGATGATAATATAGTTAAGATAAGTAACTCTCGTAAGATATCATGTTTTCATCATGTGTATTTTAACTAGCACACAGGAACGATAGAAGGCTTTGTTTATGTAATTAACAAAAATGTTAAATGGTACATATTCTGTACCTTATGCTGTTATTTTATCAGTTAGTTTGACAATTTATTGTTATTTTATTGATAACGACAACGCTATGTTTTATTTTGTAAACATTATTTTGTTACTTTGGGCCATTTAAATGAAATAACTCAACATATCAGGTGGGCAAATTTTAAAATGGATACAGGGAACTTGCGGATAGCTCCTCTTTCTATTTTGTTCACACTGGCTTTTATTCAACTTTTCATGTAATGTTGTTTGCATTTTGATGGGAGCGGAAAAAAATGATCGCGACGAAGTATTTCCCAACTGCAAATATCTCGACCCCTAAATATGTAGTATAGTAAACGCTTTTACAATAACAAAAGTGTGAACCTCACCTAATGATGTGTATCAAAAGTCTCAGGATGCAGTACCAATTAATTACATGTATGAGGACTTGGAAATGTAAAATGCATGAAAAATATTTTGCACAAAGTTGGGTTTGGGGATAAGCAAGAGCATTCATGCATTTTTACAACATATTCATGGACTTCTGTTGAAGTTGATCAATCACTGAAAACTTGTCAACCGAACTACTGGTATTGCTTATGACATAATAAAATTATTACACTGCACGTGACTGCAGCACGTTGTGTGTCATCTTGAAAACCTTCACGAAAAATGTTTATTACTAAAGACACAAAATACAACGCAGTTTAATTTGTATTGTGAATTCAAAAAATACATTGTGCCAAAATAATTTTTATATTTTATGGCCTACTCCTTGGCCACGAACATGTGCTTGAGAAACAAATGAACATTTTTTTTTCATTTGGACCACGCGGATTAATTTACGGTTCAAATGTCTGGTTGCAGCTTTTTAACACATGTTATGCGCGATGGAGATTTGCATAAATATGTAATTATATCATGTACCCATGTTTTTATGTGACGGAAATTCCGAACGATGGAGAATAAAAGTGGAGTGTCCTGCTCAAAAACCAAGACATTCTTAATACAAACTTCAATTGAAGAACATCACTCTACAAAAAAATATTTACATTGATAACTGCTTGATATACATATCTGCTAAGATAAACTCTTTTTGTGCAATACAACTGGAATAAGTAGTGAAGCTAACCAAAGTGAAATCTTAAATACCAACACTGTGTGAACGATATACATTAAATTGTTATAAAACAAGTCGTATAGTGCCAACTTTAATTTGCAAAATTATTTCGACACGGAAGGTAAATTAAAATTTGTTAACTAACTTCAAACATGTACCCATTTAAAATTTCTGGTTGTAAAATTACTAAAATGTCCATTTTTTCTTCATTTTTACAGAAGTATGAGACGCTCACATAGTATGGAAAATCTCCCAATGCTTCCAGAAGAAGCCAAAATGGCCGCGTCCTTGCTCCGTTTAACATTATCGGACACACAAGAAACTTCAACGGAAGCTGAGTTCCAGTCGTACATAAGTAAACATAGCCATTTCCCGTATCACAAAGCTGTTTCAATTAAAATGGTGCACCAGCGGTCTGAACCAATTCCAATAAGAACTTCCATCAACCAAAATGCTCCCTACTACTCTCAAGTGTCAGCTCCTTACCAACATCCTGGATCTACCAGGTACTTGCGACGACGATGTAAAAGCAGCCCAAGTTCCTTTTCCTCCGAAGAAACTAAAGTTGTCGTCTCAGCTTCATCACATCTGAGCCAATCAGCCACAGCAGAAAGCCAAGGTTTCTTCCAGCGACTTTTCCCATCATTTTTGAGAAAGATGACTACTTCAGAAACTTCATCCGTTGTCCGCACAATAAAATGTACTCAACCTCTGCACAAAAGATCAAGTGTTTCTAATAAACTACAAAACGAGGATTCATGTCACTTTTCACGACAAGTTACAGTTACAAGGATGTCAAAGAACAATAACATGGGCAACTTTATTTTTATGTCCATGAGATAACAATTTTTTGGCTTTCGTGTGCCATCCACTGATGGAGCTCAATTTTAGCCCAGTATATATGTAAACAATAGATTACTTATGCATACATTTTATACAGTAGGGAAATCTGTAAGCTTTTAAGAGAAAAATATTTTTTTATTCTTTCATGTTAAAATAATTTCAAAGCAAACGTTAAAAAAAAATTATAACAGTTTATTTCGGTAATGTAAGAAATATAAAGTATTTAATATATTCAAATTCGGATTGTTCTACAAACACTCCAATGAAACAAACATGTCATTATTAATCTAATCATCATCATCATACAAATGTTTCGCTAGGCCTTTAAGTCAGTAATAAACTAACCTGCACAATAATACCAGTATCAGCAATAATACAATACAATGTATTTATAACTTGAAAAACATTTATACGTAACATGGTGTCGTTCAACTTTGAATGGCGATTAAAAAATATATATACTTATACCTAAAGTATATATATATATGTATACAGCCTCGTCATTCATTATCATTATCAACTAAAACTAATATATTAAGCAATTTAAGCAAGCACCAATAGTTGTAAGTAGAACACGCTTTTAAATTCCGTTCCGTCCCAAAGGTCTTTTTTCTCCAGATATCAAATCAAATTTGACACGCATATGACATAGGTATATGCAACTTTTGATTTATGAAGGCATGTTTGGTGTTTTAGGTTATAGGTGCAGAAAAATTGTGGATGGAACATCAACAAACTTACACTTTTGATTAGTTAAATTAAAATAGATGGCCATGTTCATGGTCACACACAATGACGAAATTATTATCAAATTGTTTTCTTTCATATTACATCCCTCACAACTCGGTGTATGCTGATAATAATACAATGTTTGTGTGGATGGACTGGATGTCATTTGCATTTGTATAAATGTTTTATTTCTCAAGGCTAGGTTTTTTTCATTCAATCTTATATAATCTCTATTATGGTGTAGTTTTGCTTGCATTGCTTTTAAGATAAAAATGTAGTTGACAACAATTCATACGAATACGAATAAAGTTGTTGAGAATCTTTAGATGTGAAAAGTTTTATTTAAGCACGATAGCAGTTCATTTCAGAAGATTTGCTTGCAGGTCGTGAATAGTTTCGTTTAAAATGTTTTTTTTTTGACAAAATCATGTTGGGGACAACTGAGCTTCTATTAATACTGGTTGCTGGAGCCTTTCTAGCAATTCAGTATTTTTCAAAATCCAAGAAAAATCTACCTCCAGGTAGTTTTCTTTAAATAAAAATACATAATCAATATTATTTACTGCGTGCTACACTTTTTTAAAAAGTTTTAAATGCTAAGAACTCGTTTTTAACATTAGGGCCAACTGGACTTCCACTCGTTGGCAATATATTCCAACTTGCTAATAAACCAGCTTTGAAGATGGCTGAATGGGCAAAAAAATATGGAAGAATTTATAAACTACAACTAGGAGCTAACTTGTAATCACCTAATCATTAATTTAAGAAGAAAAAAACTTAGGTTTTTAAATTTCGTATTAAAGTAAAGTATATGTGGTGCTAATTTCATTAGTTGTGTGGTCCTAAATGATGTGAAACTTATCAAAGAAATGCTGTCAGACACAACATTTTCAGCTAGACCGGAAATTCCATTGTTTGATATGTTTAGCGGTGGAAAGCATGGTGAATCGCACATGTTTATTTAACAATTTGAATTATTTTTATTACATTATTATTTAATACGCACTACTTGCTTTACCTTTGTCACAGGAATCGTAATGACAAATGGATCTCAATGGGAAGAACAACGACGCTGGTCCCTCCGTAAATTACGAGATTATGGGTTTGGGAAGACGACCATGGAAGGAATCATTATAGATGAAGTGAACGAAGTGATTGAATTCCTGAAAAAGACAGGAACATCCCCAATCGAAATCAGGGATAGGTTTAATGTTGCAGCTTTGAATGCAATCTGGACCCTCCTAAACGGTGATCGTCTGAGTCAGGATGACCCAAAATTGAGAGCAGTGCTGGAAACTTTCCATGGGTAAATATGAAAATAAAAGTATGATCTCATTATCATTCATCATTCACATATATATGGATCATAAATGATTTTTTTTTTTAAACACACCCTTTTCAGTATTGGACCGGTAATAGCAAAAAGTGGATTGCAATTTGCTCCATGGTTGAAATACATATTTCCAGGCTCATATGAAATAGTGAAGAATTCGGCCGACAAAGTCATGAAATATGCTCGAGATGCTGTTGGACATCATTTAAGCACTCACAAAGAAGATGAAAGTCGGTAAGTTTACCTCCATGTATTTATAATTACTTAATTATTCAAATAAAAAGTTTTATTTTTATTTTTTGCTAAACAAAATCTAGAGACTTTATAGATGATTACATCAACGAAATCAATAGAACAACAAATCCATCTTCAAGTTTTTTCAAAGAAAATGGAAGTATGTTCTTTTTAGTTTTATTCCCGCTGCTATTAAATTGAAAACTGTATTGATACTCCTCTTTTCCCCAGTACATGAGTAATTTTTTTTATCACAATTTGTAGGAAAAAATTTGGAGGGTACTGTGAGTGACTTAATACAGGCGGGATCGGAAACAACTAGTAATACAATCAATTGGACGATATGTTACCTTACGTACTACAAGGAGATACAAACAAAAGTTAGAGAGGAACTAGACTCCGTAATTGGGAAAAGGCCAGTGTCCCTTTCAGATAAGCCAAAGTGAGCAAACTATTCACTATAACTGTAAATGCAATCTGCTACCTATTCACATGAATTATATTATTTTAATTACAAATTATGACAAACCTATTCTTAGTTTGCCATACACGGAAGCAGTAATTTTGGAAACACTTCGTTATTCGTCACTGCTAGCAGCAGGAGTTCAACATTGTGCAGTTGCTGATAAGATGGTGGATGGCTATCTGATTCCAAAAGATACATGGATTTTTATTAACATTTATTTTGTACATCATGATTCAGATATTTGGGCGGATCCTGAGAATTTCCGTCCCGAAAGATTCTTGTCTGTGGATGGGAAAAAAGTTGTTAAACATGAAGCCCTTATTCCCTTTCAGATAGGCAAACGACAATGCTTGGGTGAGCAGACAAATACATAACTTAAATATTTTTACTCCTCCGTGTTCTCTGACTTTTATTTTAGTCCGACTGTTTATTATACTCAATTATGTAGGCGAAACGCTGGCTAAAGACACATTGTTTTTGTTCATCTGCTCTATTTTCCAAAATTTCACTGTCGAGAAAATCGAGGGTGGCAAACCAGAAGCGGAAGAGGCGTTATTTTTGGTGCCCAAGTCATATAAATTCTCATTTAAATTCCGGGAATGAAATGCAAATGAAAAAAATTGTGAGTAATTTGATTGTGCTTGCAGGAAATTTAGTACGTGTGAAGTTTAGCTATGTACATTTTTTCACAAAACAGAAAACACCCTCATTAATTAAAACTGATTACAAGTGATGTTGTAAAATAACTTGTGATAATAAATCAAACCGTCACACACTCTAGAAAATTTATAAAATCCTTCAGTTAATTTTTGCGGTTCATACATCAAATATATTGTTTAGTTACATGTGGGCATTTAAATACATAACATTGTTCATGTGTCAAATCTATCGTATATCAAATTTATTACAATTTTCATAAAATACTGTATAATTCTTTCGAATAATTTGGTGAAGCTAAATACAATTTCAGGAATGAAATTAATAGATTGAGGTCATACGTAGAGAGCTGTATATTGATTTTTTCCACACCCTTTCAGCATCGGCCAATGTGTCGCCAGTCTTGTTTATCCAACTCTACGCACCATGAAAATTTGCCTGAAAATTGGTTTTATATATCTTATGGTCAAACCAATTGAATGGTGATAAATGATTATTATTTATTTATTTCGTGCAGAGTGGCGACCTGTATCTCTTAGTAAAAAAGACTACGAACCTAAATCAAAATGGAGTGCTGCCTCATTTGACAATCATAAAAGTCCACTACTATGTATGCATATGTACCTAATTTATAATGCGTATTCGTATTCATCATAAATAAACAGTAATTTTTGTAAAGTATATGTACTTAAATCTCAAATGGTTTTCATGTCTCAAAATTACTTAAGCCCTTCCGATTAAAACTGAACTTTTATCTTAATGTACACCATTACTTTTGACGGAGTCGCCGATACAGTGCAGTGTACATTTGATGGTATAAGGTTTACGCAGAATAATTAATTATATATTATCAAATGTCAACTTTGCTTTAAGTTTGCGTTGAACTCTTTTCTAAAAGGTTTTCCTCAAAGACTTCAAAACATGAAATTTTGGAAATGGTGAGATAAAATGAGATGGTGCCTGCCTGGTGCTGATACGATTTTTTAGTAACTGAGTATGAATGAATTCGTAAGAACTTTTTTTAAGTAAGAAAAACATATTTACTACATAAAATACAAAAACCTCACTTGTTCATAAACAACATGTCATAAACAACTCGCATCGCGTGGTCAAGATGTTGAAATTCTATAAATAAAATAGCTTATCACAAAGGAATTCTAGTATATTCATTCCTGCTACTGGACAAAATCAGTTCTTTGTGCTAAAAATAATCCTTTCATCAACTTGGGTGACCCATTGGCTTATCTATTTTTGGAACTAAAAATGAGCTAACCAGTCAACTTGGCTGGAACTTTGTCCCTAATTATTTTTAGAAGAATAAATAAGAGATGTATGGTTAAAAATAATCTCCGCATGGGGAATGAATGAATAATGTATTTTATATTTTATTGAATTGTGAAATATTACGGACGGGCACACGAACAAAGTTACAAAAAAACGAGCTTAGCTTGTTGTTCAACCTGAGGATACGTGATGAAATAAATTATTTATAAGCTCTTCCTACACAATAATACACGGCGACAAGATATTTTTAAATGCTTGATGGCAAAAAATAAATTTGCGGATAATTTGGCGAAAAAATGTGGCTTTCCAACGGTTTGGTTGTTTTTTAAATAAAAAAAACTTCAGTAGCAGCTGGCTTTGAGTATTTATAGTCAACAACTTAACAGGCCACAAATGTCTCCTACTCCTAATGTCTCCTACTATCCCATAAGCGTCATCGATACATACACATTACTTTGTACTTCTGCTCGTACCGTTCCATACTATCACAGCGAAGAAGACAGATGCTTATCGTTTTCTGGTATTGAAAAATAAAATGCTTCTTTGTATGGAAGTATCAAATATGTTTAGTTATGTTATGATTGCTTTAATCGGATGAAACAGTTAAAAATATAATGAGTAAAATAAGATGTAACACGCGAGTGATATTTTTGGAGTTTTGGAAACATAGTTCCATCAAATGTGAGCTGTTTTCGTTATCTTATTTGATGATGTCTCTTTAAAATATCAGTCCAAACATAAATCAATATCCTTCTTGTACATAATGCAACAATAAATTGTTGGATAATTGGAATAATGGTAACCAACCACGAATACTGACTGTGCTTCCATGAAGCGACAGACAAGATTATCACTTTTAACAGCTTATAATGATTTCTCGTTCATTCAATCATTGATGTGTTGAGTTGACCAAAGATTGTGATATCTACATTATACACCATGCACCATACTTAGAAATGGCTTTCATCAGGCGTCACTTTTCCACTGGTGCTTAAAATGTATCAGGGCGTCCTAGACATCTTAATAAAGTATAAATTGCATTGCAGCAAATAATTAAATTTTAAATTTTAAGCCCATCAATTTATTTTTGGCAGCTAAGCCCAGTGGCGACAAATCTGGGTGTCTCGTGGAAAATAACACGGATGGATCATTCATAATGCGCCCGATAAGTCAAAATATTTATTATGCTGGCATAAATTACTCAATAAGTAATCTGGATGGGTGACGATGTTTATACACTTTCTACACTGTCACTGTCTCATCTCATAACAGATGCGAGTGCGCTTCATCAAATTTCTTGGATGCGATTACTCTTCATAAATTTTTTTTGGCGATCGCGATAATTTTGGAAGCATGCAATCGTTTGATTGCGACTGAAGACAATTAAAGCACAGCGTTTGAAGGGGATAAACCTATACAACGAAGTATCGAAGATAGCATGCACCTTTTTATGACAGACACGACAGAACCAGTCTCAGCGAATCTTGAATCCCATCATCCAAATCATCTTTAATATTTCCGACCCTATCCCTATCGTTCAATGGAATATTACAGAAAAGTAATCTTAGGTAAATGGGTTGGAAGAAAGGTTCCAATCGGTTTTTTTTACTAAACGGATGGTTTCAGAGTTTGGCTGAAGATCATTTTGAATTAAAAGTGTCCATCCATCATCAACTCATTTAAAATAGCACAGATAGACGCACAATATAAATAAAACTATAAAGTTACGCTACTGCGTAACGATTCTCCTCATGGATAAGATGTATTTTACGAGTGCTACACGTTTAATGTGTTAGATTGAGATGATAGAATTTAAGATGAAATGGGTTGGCAAGTTGATTACTTCTGCAAGATCACAATATGTTTATTTTAACCCAACTTGTTTCTATTAATAAGGTTACAAACATAATTATTATTCAAGTTATCATGTTCTTATGCGGTAGAGTACAGAGTTCACACTATACATACATAGACGTAGGTACATCTGTACTTTAATATGTAGGTATATAAATTGAATCGATAGAAAACATAATAGTATGTTAATTTCTTATTACACTAGCAATGTTTTATGAATTAGCAGTAACGTCTGTCTGTCCTTAATTAATTGTAAAGCATCTCTTGAAGAGATAAACTCGTTTTTGCATATGCAAAAAAATCAGAATGTCATTTACCTGTATTTATCAATATGAAAACTTATATTTTATCCCGTTATTGAAAAGTCATGCCCATTAATTAGCTTGTATTTACCTAATAATAATAATTAATACTATATATGTGATAAATTTCAGCACTGCCTAATACTTCTTGTGGTATCCGAATTTGATTGAACTCGGTTAGGTATAGATTTCCAGAATTGGCAATATCATAAGTTGTAAATTTTAACTATACGTCTGGTGCTACTCTTTACTTTACGTTTTACTTAATAGATTTACATACAAATCAACAACTTAAGCGTCCAATAATAAAATTGAAAAACGCACATATCATAGAGAAACGGCATTTTCCATCGTATGATTAGTCATAGATACACAAACATGTACGTGGTAGTAGAGATAATTTTCTTAAACAAATATTCTGTCGTCTTGTCTTCTGATCGATGAAACATAAATTTGATGCCTGTTGAACGTATGTATGTATATACATGTGCTATGGATTTTAAAAACACAAATGTCGTCGCAAGGTGGTTGTCTGCAATTGCATGTGTGATATGATATGATATGATATGGTATATATACCTTTACAACCTTGCCTGCTTTTATTTTGTAAATGGCCATAATATTTTACGTTGTACTTTACGTCCTTTGGATAAGCTATATTCTTCATTATTATTTTTTGGTTTTTCCAATCCGTCTTTATTAGTCAGACAGTCACAAAATATCAAAGCACATGCCAAGTTTAAACACTTAAAAAGTGTATGCAGTACTGGGAACTACATTAGTGGAAGGAAATCCATGAGGAAGAATGGTTGTAGTATAGGATCTCTGCTCAAGTTGTAATAGTATACATCTAACACTTTTGACATTTTTCCTACATAATCAATAATCCCGATTTTATTTCTCCATTTTATTAATTACAATTTGATATATGTACTTCAATTGTTGGTATATATGGTACAATAATGCAGTATTAATTTGTTGCACCCTAAACTCGTCTGCTCGTCAAGGACATTTTGCAGATTAACCAAGTTGAAAGTACAGTTTGAATCAGGAACCGGAAAAGTCGCAAAGTTGTGAAATCCATCTGCATGTTTTACAGCAATTAATACAGATTTTCTGCTACTACCGTGTTTCTTCGAGTTATTTAAAGTGTTAAAAAGGAAAGACTATACAGATAGTTCAAACAAGGTGAAGGTTGTGACGGTTAATAATCACTGGAATAATTATCCTTCTGTCTCAACGGAATCTGAACAGAAAAACCTTATTACAAATACTACGAGTATTCAGTCTGCATTTCTAAAGGTATACTTTTAATTTAAAAAAAACATCACGCACTCCATTTATGAGTGAATTTTAATGAAGTAATTTAATTTCACTGTTAGAAATCAAAAAGTAACCTATTGATTTTTAAACAATCATTTCCAGACTATGAATTTCGGAAAGGATCGCCGTCGCAAGTACTCGGTCTGTGATGCCCTTGCATCAAATATGGCTGAACCGGATTTTCACCAGTGTGACAGCAGCAGAAAACGAAGGACCTTCCAGGGAAAGCACAACTCTCGAGAACGAGACTGTTTTGCACCAGCAGAAATCGAGGAGTGGGTGCTTCCCGAGTATAGATCCCTTTTTCATCACATATTCTTGAAGGAAGAAGATGACACAGAGGGTCAGTCAAGCAGTAGCACACGGGATAGCAGCAACGTAATCACTTCATCCAAGGCCATTGCCTCTTCACTTCATGCCCGACGTCGCAAAATTTCCCCATCAGGATCCTCAGCTACCTCAGCCACAACAGATGATGATGGATCTTTGTGTAATTTAGTTAAGAGCTTACCTTCCTGGTTGAAGAAGGTTTTGCATATTTCTGATAATGAACATCAGCAAAATCCAGAAGAAATTGATAGGCACGCATGGCTAGATGAGATCCCGATTGAGATTTGTGACAAACTTAGGCACATTCACATTTATGTTTAAATTCTCGTGTATGTGTATTGTTCTTCTCATTTCCCTTTTTAAATTCTCTTTAACGATGTATCTGACTTTATATATGAGCGTTGTAATTTTATTACGTAAGAATAGCAGTTGTTATTATTAATAGGCTGAGATAATATTTGTATTTGTGTATGCATACATTACATATTTTTGTAATAAACCATTTTAAAATGTTGGTAGATAATGGATCTCATATATTATTCTGGTTACAACGTATTATGTTCATCGTTATTTTAAGCAGTTTTTAATATTTTTACAAGTGCGTACATTAGTAAATAAAATGAAATAATATTATTATATCGCATTTCCCTTGAAATTTACATTTTTCCTGAATTTTGTTTTACGCGTAAACATCAATACATGCATAAAAATATTTAAACCGTGATTTTAGATAAGAAACCACAAAAAAATATCTTTGACTGATTTACTATTAAAAAACTCCTGTTCCTTTTCTAATTCACCCATGTTAAAGTTGGGTGTTGTGCAAAAATTAAATTAGTTAGGTTCAATCAGAGAGTTGTAACTAATTTATAGTAAATTATTGAGCTCTTTAGAGAGCCGTGTTCCAGATTCTTCCTTTTGGAAACATGGGGGAATCTTTTAGAGCGTATCTAATAAATCTCTTCAGAATATACAGTAATTTGTGTACACTGTGCACACGTGCATTCATTTGCCGTTCTTGTGCTTGACTACCGTAAACTACTACCTTAATATATGACATGCTCAACAACTAGAACCTCCATTTACCCCCAATAGCCACCTGACATACATATTTTCACGATTTATATTATCAGGATGATGATACAAATAAAAATGAAAGTTAACCATAAGTGTATTTTTTAAATCTTTCTTTCAAAAGTACAAGGCGTGAGGGATTTAATTTAATTTGACATTTTACCCTTGATCATATATATTCTAATCCTAAAATAATATGAAATGTGGCCGACATCGCATGTTGCTAATCATTTTAATATCCGGAATTTGTTACGTTCAATGATATTTTAAAAGCAAATGTAGATTTTTGCTAACAGAATTCGGATCCAATCACGGAAGTTATTTTGACAACGCTACAAAAGGGAGTGAAGTTTGTTGTGAAGATCAGTGGCGGGTGATCCAATCATTTTTGTGTTCCCTTTTCAACTAACATTAGCAATAAGGCAATAATGAACACATGAGCAATACCGAATGGTTCTTCCTTTCTGGTGAATATGTATATGAAGGATCACATAAATATATTAATGTTGCAAATATGCCGGAGTAAATTTTTAGGACAAAAGGGCGAATCCATTCAAATGACATCTGCTAAAGTTTGTAATTGTTTTATTTATTTATTTTATTTTATTAGTTCAGTACACGCCGTTTTTACGTGCCAAGTACATGCATGTTTACTTCAGACGGCTCCAGACGGGATTTCCCATATTGATTTTTTTTAAATAAGTTACATATGATTCACGGGTTTTGGGTTTAATTGATGAACCGTTGTACTGAACGTCTTTTAAAGATTTATTCTCTCGGTGATGTGGATTAAAAATACACTTACATTGATTCATTTTCAACACTAGTTTTGTATGATATTATAGCTTGAAAGGTTTACTTTACTATCTAATATAAATTTATTTTTAGGAGAAGGTAAAGTTATTTTTATATAGACAGACGCTACCAGAACAGACTCCCTCTCCACACAGAAGCAGTGTAATAAAAGAGCTAATCTCCTGAAAGCCTTCATCGAGAATTAAGATAGGTATAAAAATAGCATGACTCCCCAACAACAATAGCATGATGTGGCTTCAACTGGCTTATTAACCAAATAGTCATGAAAGTAATATAACTTTAAAATCAGTTTATTTTAAGATCTGCCTCCAGAAGGAATTAGACGCTCCAGTTATAAAATTTTCCACTTCCTTCTTGGTTTTTGGGCATTATTCAAGCAGAAGTACATTAAATTACAACTATAACTGTTATATGTCAATACGTAGTTTAAGTCATTTCATACAAATCTACAGTTAAGGTATGTTCAAATGATATGCATATCCTTGTCAAAGATGATATTAAACTGTGGATGTAATATTCAGTACAACGAAATTGCTATACAATCATAATGTGGGTATGTAGCATCATGCAATACGGAAACACTCGCTTAATTACTATTTTCACTCAAATCATTTTAAAATGAGGACTGGGTGAACAATAACGAAACTATGACGAAATGTTGCTTTTCTGGTTCCTTTCAATTTAATACATTTTTTCATGAATTTCAGTAAAGCCATTAGTATGTTTTTAATTTTGTTCCTAATCGTTTCTTGAGAAAAGTATTATTTGAGTTGTCTTGTTTTGTTTAAATTTTATGAAAATACAGTCTTGACCCACTTCAGACTTGACGACATAATTTTCAAGGAACACGGCTTGTTAGCCGTCGAAAGTTCAACAAACAATGGCTTTTGGTAGGTGTAATTTGAAATACATGGTATAGGTAATTATTATTTTTGAAAAGAAGTAACATAGACAAAAAAAAGTATACTTGAATGCTTTCCTGGTTCCCTGTTCGTCTGTCCCCGTAAAATGTTGAGGCTGAGAATTTTTTTTGCACAATTACACTTACTTTATGCAGTCCCATTGTGAATTCATTTTCCGTGTGCAATCAAGTCCCCACAATAAGGGCACATGCCACATTTAACCTTGTTATACTACATATTTTGCTATATCGCTACCGCTCCAAATATGTTTTATTTTTAACGATTCCTATATTCGTATCTATGTATTTCTGGGCATATCCTATATCAAAATCATTGAATGAAAAAACATATTTGCATTAATATTTTTAAAGTATTCAATAATAAAATGGTACCATGTCTCAAACGTGTCGCATTAAGTGCCTTGAATTTCATTTACTGGCATGTGATACGTGAAAGGTAATTATGAAACGACCATATGTTTCAAGAGGATTACGTTTACGACGTCGATAATACTTTGAACTCCTTCAAAAAATATCTTTGTAACAGCTTGTAAAATTTACATCGGTAACATTACCCTGTAAGCCGTTAGCAATTCTGTGTAATATACGTAGGTAATTAACCCGTGAGTAAATAATCTTGTTTAAAACATAAAGGAGAAACTACCGAAAGCATATACTAAAATGAACCTTGGCAGAAAAGCATAAAAGCTGTTCATGATATGACAATCAGGGATTAGTAGACTGGTACAACTATTATAACAAGTACGACTAATTATGAACCGGTACTGAGTACTGACTGTCAACTGTATACGAAAATAAGTCCCCATTAACCTATTTTATTTCATACTTGCATCAGGGTTTTACCTTTACCAGATGTACATGGATGTATCCTCAAATTATTTGGTCAAAATGTTGCATAGATATGTATCTAATTATGGACGCGAGAGGTGATACAGACAAACGGCATAAATTCATCGCCATAAAATAATGTCGACAGTTTATAAAGTAGTAGAGATATTGATCAATTGCATATCAAATGATGAACATTTGCATGTTTCGTGACATCTTAATAATGTGCTGGATTGACTTGAAAGCTTGACTGGAAAGTATGATGCAATTTGGATTTTCATACCTTTGCCCTCTACGTGCATGCCTCCAAGTGAAGCCACATTCCACTAAATAGACGTACAACGCATACGCAAGTAAACCAGTTCACCTGAATTTCGTAGTATTTCGCGAGGAAAAACGACAGAATAAAAAGGAAGCTCAATTGACACAAGTGCAACAAAACATATTCAGACGACAACGCCCACATTCGCAAATTCTCATTCGTTTCAAAATAAACATCACAATTGCTATAAAATCAGTATTTTGACTTCAAAATTTTAAACGTAAATAAATAATAAAACCGTGTTGGGTTTTTACTTTATAAATAAAAAATGGGCCGACGCAACAACACTTCCAACCACACAAACAATACAAGAGTTCGAAAGATTTCTATCCAAAATGAGTACGCTTTCGGGATTATTTCTCCTGTATCTCCCGCGTCACTTCCTATACCTATGCCACAATCACGTTGTGTCAGTGACGAGTTACAAATCCCTTGCGTCCTTGTTCGACCATGGCAAGTGGAAACAAGAAGACCAGTTGATCAAAATGATTCCAAAATTGACTTGGCCGTTGATCCGCTTTCTGAATTGACTCCTCCAAGTAGTCCCACCAGCAGTCATTTAACATACGGTACGTCATCAGAGAAATTTCGTCGATGGTCCTTTTCCAATTTTCAGTCTGCGTTCAAGGCAACTGACCCCTCTGGAACAGAAATTAGCAGTCAGTTTACCAGTGATGACGAAGATTTCCTCACAACTAGAACAAATATAAATGGAAGCTTTGCAAATCTGCGTATTGGGAAACCAGGCAGGGATGAACATTGGATTTCCGACTTTATCACCAGCATTCCTGAGAAAATGCGGAGAATTTCTACAGAGAAGAAACCAACAATCTCTGAAACGAATATTTATTGTCCTGATCAAGATTTGAAAGAGCAACTACGAAGAGTGTATGTTTATTGACCCACTTAAATACATCAGTTAGTAATATTTAAATTCACTACATATATATATTTAATAGAAACAATATAAATAAACACTCCCTTCGCACTCTTATAGTTATTTTTGAAATACTTTTATTGTTATTAAAACGAATTTTATTAAATTTCAATAAATTACAGTGCTTGGTTAGAGACTTGTCGATGGCACAGAAAACAAAAAAAAACTTGATATTTCACAGAGGTAATTATTACTTTTCATAATGGAAATCAAAACAACAATTTATAAAACTCATCCCAATCATTGCCAATCAATCGCATTTACCATAAAAAATATATATTAATAATTCATATACATATATATGTATATATAAATGGCGAACATACCAATAATGGACAGCTAATTAATATTATTATTGTTATTTTTTGCACTAGAAAGTTCGGTTTTTTACAAAGTCGCATTCATAATCATAATAATCATATAATCATTCTCTCTCTCTCTCAATCTATCCATCTCTCTTCCTTTTTAAAATGTACATAATTGCAAATATTGCTTATTTGTTATTATGCTGGACGTTTGCCAAAAAATTGCTGCTCATTTGTATCATCATCAGTAAATGCTTTTAATCTTGCTTTCATTCTTCAGGTGCTTATTTGCGATAATAATCGTGCGCGCACATTGTATACCTAAAAGCTTAATAATAGTACTTGCATCAATTGATTCAATGCAGCAATAAGATGGTGCCTACTTGACTTCATAGGCTATATGAAACCTGTTATTATCTCAAGTACTTTTACTTCACAACTTTTACTAAAAAGCCAGACAAAACAAAAAGGACGATAGACAAATAAAGATTTTTTTGCGCGATACAGCGGTTGTGCTATACTAATAATCTTGCTTATAATGTGCACTATAACTGACAGTTAGCGACAAAAGGTTAATAATATGCGAGATGCGACATTGCTTTCCACACCCTCTGTAAGAGACATTATAAGAGTTCATAATAAATAAATAGTGGTTGCAGATTTAGCTAGACATATTGTCTCGGTTATAGTGTGCAAATTGTAATATCTGCGTACGCGATATAGAAATACAAAGCCATATATAAAATTAAAAATGATTTTAGTCAATATTTTTTTGCATATAAAATCAAGTTTATTCGAAAATTTGGCGATTGGCAAAATTTTATTTGTTTATCTTTGTAATAAATAATACGACATGCAAAAGATTGTAAAATATAATAATTATTTCTTATAATTTTCTTTTTTTTCGCAGAAACATGCAGCATTTTCAATAAAACACCATTTTCACCGGAAATAGATTGAAAGATCATGTAAGAATTAGATAAGTTGCATGCGCTTTTTAAAAAAAATCTCAAGTTAACGTCCTTGCAATATTTTTGTTCTATTTGTTTAATGCTGCCGTCATAACGCGAGCCATGCACCATGCGCCCACTTTGCCCTTTTAATCAAGTTTTTAACCTTTCTGGTTTTATGTGGAGAGCTCGTGTTTGTTGAAATATAAAATTACTTTTTAAAAATCCTGTCCTTTTAAATTTTAAATGAAAATCCAAATGAAATTTTCTGAATGATCTGCTGCTCACAAGAAAATAATAAGAATATTGAATATGCGAGTTAAAATTGCAGCATGCGCCCCATCCCAAAAATGTTCATTTTTCAAGGTTGAACGACTGACACTGTGATAATGTTAACGAACACAATGCAATTAAAGGTACTTGAATAATAATGATCATCAAATTACAAGTATGAAACAGGTTTTTTCCTATCGTATATTCTAAATAATATCCCTTTTGACTTGATTTAAATGACCGCACCGTTTTGACGATATACTAATGTATATGTAATATGGCAAATATGATGATGAGGAGGAGATGATGATGTTGAACCAAGTGAGCACGAACCGCTTTTCACATCACCAGATCATGGTAAAAACGCAGTTTGCGAATTGTGATTAATGAGCTCAAAACACATCACGTACGTTATCCGTTCATACCCTAAAGGAGCTGCTGAAAAGCGGCATAATAATATTATATTGTTGTATGTACGTATGTATATATTATTGTATGCCAGTATAACTTACTAACTTCCATTTCAAAAATCATCATTATTATGCATGCAAAAAAAAAGTCTTGAGCATGAGCTGAGGTGTATATAGTACTACATATGTGTATGTATGTTGTAAAAAGTACAAAGCAAGCACTTGTTGACACTAACCCGTTACTTTAAAATAAATTATTACTTTCTACACGAGCTGTCTACAAGGAATGTTTTAATTTTAAAATGAAGAATGAATGGAAAATGAAAAGCAAAAGAAGAATTTGAATATGTGTCTAACAATAAGTGCATCTCTATTGTAAATAATAAGGTGCTTGATACAACGCTTATACTTGTGCAAGTGAGAACGGAAAAAGGAAACTTTATTTGATAATGTTTCATCAACATCATCCCATCATCATCTTCATGATGATGATGATGATGATAATATGCACCTCTTTGGTTGTACGCACCTTTTCTTGTCCTTAGTCATTTGAAGAAGGCAGTCGAGAAAGAAGGATCAATGTAATTAATTGGCTCGCTTCTTCCCTTCCCGTGAGATTTTGAAATAAAGACCGTAACATACATATACATAATATACAACACACTGACCACACGCTAAAAATAAGCGTGTTAAGACGTCCGGTGTGTACGACAGAGTCCCTATACTGATTTCAGTTCCACGAGATCACATGAAATATACTAATCAGAGGAGTTTTTAAAATGTTTAAAACATTACAATCTCCTGTGGTATTGCTCCTGTCAGTGCTCGTTGTTCAAGGCAGCTCATTTTCCGCCATTTTCCCAAAGAAATTTGTCCCACAAGAGTTTGTTGACTCGTACAGAGGGTTCAGCACGGATGTAGTGGCAAATGAAATTTTTCTGGAGCACAGTAACACATATGGAGTCACAGCAGCTTCCACATTTGGAATTGGTTACATGTTGGCACTAATCAATGAAGGGATTTTCAATATCCCCAGGGACGGGTTTGATGAAGCCTTGAGAGTTCAATTGAGTGCTATTGGGTTTTCATACAGAGACCTGGTGGAAAGTTTAGCGGAAGTAAGCAAAGTGTCATAAATAAGTTTATGCGATGTTAAAATAGAAAATATAAAAGTAAATTTAATATTTTTAAATATTTTTTTTTCTAGGATCCCAGTGTGTATATCCAGAGTACAATTTATACCTCCAATAAGTCGCTTCATGCGACGGATACTATCAAAAATTTGAAAACCCATGTGTTCTACCAGGACTTTAGCCAGCCACAGATTGTTATACCTACAATTAACTCTAGGATTGGTATCCAAACGCATGGAAAAATTAAGGATAAATTAATTCCAAAGGGTACAACTCATAAAAATGATAGAATAATAATAATTATTAGTATACATGAATAGATTCACAAGTGTGTATTTTTTTAAAGCTGATTTTCTGAATTATTTTTAGGGGGTTGGTACGGACCTTCAATATGGAGCTTTACCAAAGGAGTCTTTGTGAATACTATGCATTACAAGAACCAATTTGCATTTCCGTTTGTTGAAGTTGGGAAAGGGTTTTTTGGTACAGACAAAGTGCGCATGCTAGCCACTTCTGGAAACTTTTTGATCAAAAGGTTACCGGAATACACCATAATATCTTTACCATTCCAGGTAGCTACAATTTCAAATATTTTAATTCATCATCACACTTTGGACTTCATCCTTAGTACACTCGGGTCACATTTTTGAAATTAATTAATATTTATATATTTTTTAAATAATCCAGGACAAGAGAAAATCTTTGGTGCTCATTCTTCCTAAAGACGATCTTAACGCAATGGCTCCCTACTTAGAAGAGGCTCTTGATTACACAAAAACCGAAGGAATGGAGCTGAAACCATTGATTGTTCAAATTCCAGAATGGAACTTTACCGTTTCTAATGAATATTTCAGTCAACTGTTTTACGTCAGTTCCGTCTTTTAAAGTAGATATTATTCATGATTCATGTGAGAAATGCATCAAGTTATTTTAATATTTTTACCCTCTAGATGGGCGTTAACAACAGCATGTGTAACTGGAAAGATGGCAATGAACACTTCTTGCAACCAGTGGCTCAAGCTCTACACTTTTACCTGGACGCAGAAAAGTTTGAAGTTGCATCTGCCACCGGTATTTACTTTTTTTAAATATTGATTTCAATCATGTGTTGTATATTGGTATTACAACGTGCCCAAATCAACTTCATAATTAAAAATTATAGGAGCTCAGCTAAACAAGAACGAAGAATTTCAAGCAACTGGTCTCAATAAAGTCACCGCAACCACAACCACCACTACTACAACTTCCAAAAAAAATGTAAAAAGTAATGAAGTTAAATCCCGCAGCCGATTCCGAAGCGAGTTGGAAGCAGAAGAATTTGTTGAGTCTGACGAATTAATTGACCCAGTGAAACATTTGGATCTTGTTGGAGATCAAATTCACGCAGAAAAAATAGTTTTTGATAGACCCTTTTACTGGTATTTGAAGGTATGCATATATTTTTAAATTTTTCACAGTTAATATTTAATGTGCATACTTGCATTACATGTTTACATTGTGTTTTTTGGCATGCAGGATGAAGTGATTGGACCAGTTTTTACTGGCTTGATTAACTCCTACAGAACTTACAAGGAGCAAGTTGTTGACGTGGAGGAGGCATTTGATGATATGTACAAATATCAGTTTTGGAGTTGTGCTCCCAAACATTTGGCTCTAATTGATGCTTACAACAATGCAATTGAGACACAGGACGATGAAGATATTGGACTTGCTGATGGACTGGAGGATGCGGAAGTGGAAATAGCGTATGATGAAACGGAAGAATGAAAACACTTCTGCTGCTGATTGAAGCCCTCAATTCCCATTCATCCCATCGTACCATTAAATAGTATTATTTACAAGCTTTGGAGTTTAAATTATATTTTATTTATTTTTGAAACTTTTACATAAAAAAATATATGCACCATTTATTTTCGTGTTAATCCCTTTGTTTTGTTCTTGTCTTTCCATTTCTATTAATACATACACTTACTTACATACGTACATATCCATTTTCCGAATTCAGTATGAACTGCACTGGTAATATGGAGTATATACATGAAACACGCCGGCGGATAGAAGCGGTTAATATTGGACCATGAAAAATATTCCACAGAAAGTCAAAACTGATTGATTACTCACATTATGTTTGCGTGTGAACGTGAATGCTTACTTATGCTTACACGATATAATTCGAATTAAAGCTATGCAATGCAATTATATAACCTCTTAGTTTACGTTGAATGTATTCATACGTATTAAAGGTATGCACATAATGCACAGTATAAAATATTCGACTTTTACAGCCATTTATCATACTGTTATTTAGTACATGATCACATCTGGTTCATGTACATTTGGGGGAATTGACGTCCGTCTTTCGACTCGATGATAACCAAAACGAACTCCTAAATGCTGATAATTTGGTTTGTGGTCGTCCAATCAGGTCGGAGGTTGTTACTATTGAAACCGGTAGACACTGTTGACCTATTCTAGATCAAAGCTTTTACATTTTTAGGCAAATTATTTGCTCATGTACTTATGAGCAATGAGAAATTTTATTATTTCATTTATATTATTTATATTTCACAATGAAGTGGCAGTGTAGCGAAAGGTCACGACTTCAATAGTGCTCTCTGACATGAATATAGATGTGTTCGGAACTCTGAGCTTTGTACTTGTATATTGTGTACTATATTGGAAGTTTCCTATACTCAGGTTTACTCTTTCTTCATCTGTGATCCATCATAATCACAATCACGATATGATCTATATAATATGTGTATATTGGCTACAATGCAATTTAATTGTTATGTAGTTCCGTAACTGCGCAGATATCAACAACATCCATTCCATAAACTATTTTAAATATGGTACTAGTAATAATATGTGTATATTGGCTACAATGCAATTTAATTGTTATGTAGTTCCGTAACTGCGCAGATATCAACAACATCCATTCCATAAACTATTTTAAATATGATAGTAGTGAGTAGTGACCCTTTTAATTCATTTCATTGCGATTGTCACGAGCATCATACGTGAACTTGTCTATAAGTGATATACCAATATTGTTTGAATTTCGTTAAATAATGTCTTAAGTTTTCATTTAAATTATAAGATCATAAATCATACAAAGCATACTATGTGGTAGTAAAATATAAAGAAAATTTTCATAATAATAACACGCAGAAGTTTATTTCAATCTTGACAATTTTTTGTTCACATCTCAAAACTTGATATGATGATATGCAATGATGTACAAAATCATAATAAAAAAAGGAATATGAATACCCACACATTATAATCATAAGGCGTGTATTTATTTTATGTACATGTTCTTATAAAGTTTCTTGGCAAACAAACATCCAATCGACGCCTCAGTAAAAAAAATTCTACCAAAATAAAAACAAAAACTTTGTAAAAACTGATTCTTGATGCGGTGCTTTGCCCAATCGGTCATACTGAATTTCAGTTTTCATATTCCATTGATACATAAGAGAAATGTAAAAATAAATTTGCTATTATTTACTATACTAGCTCTCACCGATTACGTGAGTTCATGTACAAATAATAATGCCTGTTGTGATTTAAGTATGCATGTTGCACATATATTGTGTTTATGTGATGTTTGTATGTATAGGAATGTAGGATATATGTAAATATATATGACACACCGTTTTTTTCTTGGCAAAGAACCCAAGCCATTTTTACCATTTGCCTGCATGCTTTGTTGTCATTGAACTTGTCGAAAGGTGACAAGAACAG
>JAHZNC010000046.1:0-10792 GCA_027744095.1 Zhuqinia jingwanae
GTCAAGTATTGGCCGGTAGCCTGTGCATCGGCAAATATTCCCATCAAAGTTTTTTTCTATCGTCTCCATTTCAAGGTCCTTGTTCGCCTCAAGCATACTAAAAACAAGCAATATTTGCGTAATTATTAATTGCATACACAAATTACAGTAATTTTGTTTCTAGAATTGAATTTTCTCACGGCATGCACTGCGCCTTAACATATATACATTTATCTGTTTTGTACATTTTATTACCTGTACATATTCATCACCATGCCAGGTGTACAAAATCCACACTAAAATGCAATAAATAAAATAAAATGTTTTACATGAAGGACGAATATGTGCATACATTTTACTTTTTTTAATTAAAATAACCTGAGTTCCATGAAAGTTCACAAGTCTGTTTTGAAGAACATGGTACCCTTCCTGTTTATTTCCAAGTCTTTCCACAGTGGAAATATCCCAGCCATCACAACTCAATACTGGAGTCAGACACTGAAAATCAAATAATTGGTTGATTGAATAGATGATTATATTTCATATTGCATTGTTTATTTTGTTCCCAGTGGAATATCACTCACGGAATTGACACTTTTGGTGATCTCATCACCTGTGTTGGGATCAATAACTTTTGCTGTAACCAAACATGCCCCACATCCACCTTCCCTGCACATGACCTTGGTTCCCTTGAGATTTGCAACATCTCGGATATAATCAACCAAAGCGGTTGTTGCTCCAACATTGTTGTTGACTATGTGACAAGCAAGTTTTTTTTAAATGTTGTGATGGATTTTTCAGAAACGAAAGCTTTTCAAATTTATTGCAAAAACTCTTACTGGAATGGGGTACTCCATTGACATGAAAGCGAACGGAGGGAACATCATCCCTGCATATTTTGTCGTTGAATATTTCAATTAAAATAGTTTAATTCAGCTTCATGCAAATTTTTAATTAAACTTTGTATATTTTTTGTCCTTACCCTTTACCCATTTTTCTTAGAATGTATCGAGTTGTATTCCTGCAAATAAAACTGGAACAAAAAAAATCAAGTGAACTGAAAAGGTTGTAATAAAATGAAACTGTAAAATTTTGCAAACGAGCACTGATTCAAAAAAAAACTCGACAGTTAAAGTGAGAGATAATATAGGAATATGTCATAGCCGTGGTAATCCTGATATAATTCCAAGGTTGATGTGGTTGTCAGCTGTAGTGAATCATACATAATAATCATAATCATGATGAAAAACATGCTTTGTGTCATTTTAAACATGCCCATCATTTGTGGTGTGCTGTTAATAATAACTTGTTATCCCAGTTTGTGTTTTAACTCACAGAGTCACAAGTGCAATGTAAAAAAACCTTTGATATCACCACTTAACTTTTTTGTGCTACTTGCTGCGAATGGGCATAAAAAGTTTCAAGATTTTCTTAATATGCAAAGCACTTTGTTCCACAGCCCAACTGAGATTCACAATAATATAGCGTGCAACTCTGCATCATTTCACTGGGTTTGAGGGGATTTGTGTGCTCTTCCATCCATTCACTTATACAACCAACCAATTAGTATTCACCTTTAATTTTAATTCCCAATTGCACTCCGGGAAAAGTTGTGCGAACCGTGATGCGCACTATACTCCCACCTCCTAATAGCAAATTCATGGTTTGTTTGTTCATGCAAGTATATAAATAACATGAAAGACCACTCCTTACAGCGAGAATTTCGAGAGTATCCAAGTATTGACTAAATATGGGAAGTGACTCCAGGAGTTTCAAATAAATTAAGTACACAAATATTTTTTTTTGCACGTGGTTGCCTTCGTCATGGGAACTAAAACCAAATCGAAATTCAGAGTAGATTTTTTATTTTTATTTCATTTTCATGTGTACTTAGTAATTTTTTATTTACAAATGTGTACAATTTTATGTTGGATTATCTTTGAATAATTTTAACTGGTTTGATGATTCATAATTTCAATTGGGAGTCATTGAGGAGACATAATTTGGAAATATCTTCTGGTGTAATTGGTCCATCTACAATTTTATTTAAAGAATTAACACTTTATAAATTTAATAATTCCCAATAATTCAGAATACTTCTTTAAAATAAGCGATTATTTGTTACCCATTTCAAACCAGTCCTCATTTCCGGCATCCTTTCTCGCTGAAGCAATAGCGTTTCTCATGGCCAACACCAGTGCATAAGCAGAGTCCGTGCTAGGCTCTCCAGTTGCTTTAACGGATAAATACAGTAACGGTATTTAATTTAAATATACTACAAATAGGGAATAATAACATCTGTTTACATCCTAATTTTTTTAAACCGAAAGAACCAGTACCTTTTGATCGCAAGACGCCATGTGGGTTTGGAGTGTTGCTCAACAATGTAATACGGAAATCCTCAGGAATGTCCTTACATTCAGGAACTTTATAATCCTGCACAAAGTATTTTAGTATGAATTACACAAGCATAAATTGATTACAAATCTGAAAGGATATTATGTTTTATAAAACTGCTATTTAAAATTTACCCAAGTTCCATTTGTCAATAGCTTCCCTGTGTTTTCGTCATGCACCACTTTTTCTGTTGTCCACACACCTTGCCCCATAATGTATCCTCCTTCAATTTGCCCAAGATCCACGGCTGGACTCAGACTTTTTCCAGTGTCCTCGTAAAGGTCTGTACGAACAACCTGTAATCATACAAAGCATTTTAGCAAATGCGCGATCAGTTTCACAATAATAATGAATAGTGATTTTTCAATTTAAAAAATGACTTGAAATTATACTTTGTATTCTCCCGTTAAAACGTCAATTTCCACTTCCGTTAAGTTTAAAACCCATACGTCATATCCCTCAATTTTATCTTTTGCAGTGGGTCTAAAAACATTTTTAAAATCAGTTTCAAATTTAATTTCTAGATTTTGCCCTTAAATTTATTTTCCTAAAAAAAAGTATATCACAAGCTGATATTTTCATACGTACGTATAAGAAGCTGTAAGTTTGACTTTGGCACTGTGCGCTTCTGCAATTAGTTTTTCCCATGAAGGATTCTCCAGCTTTTCCAAAATGGGTCTCAGATTTTCTCGGATCTCTTCACACGCCTTCAATACTGACTATAATACGACATAAACATATGCATGTATATCATCACCCCAAAAAAATAACCCCCATCATTTCATGTGTGAAGTGTACCGAATTGTACTTTTAATTGACTTACATAGCATACGAGTTCGCTACCAACTGAACCACCGGTCACAGCACCATTCGCAGCTACAAAATTATTTGATGGCTTCACTTTTATTAGGTTCAAAGGAATATTCAATGATTCGGCTACAGTTTGTATAACCTAATCACAAAAAATACGCATAAATTAAATGTACGTATCAACACAATGAATTGGGTTAATAAATAAATTATGTAACCTTTTTTATTAATTGAGTACCTTTGTATTAATTCCTTGCCCCATTTCCGTTCCGCCATGACTCACAGCCACATGCCCATCCATGTGGTAAATGGCGATGGAACTTGGAAAATTTGTTTCCCAGTAATCAATTGCATATCTGACTGGAACAACAGCCATGCCACGTTTCTTCCATCTATGTTCCTATTAAACGACACAAAATTGTCCCACTATCATAATGTATGATAGCAATTACCATTCTAATTAATTAATACTCCATATAAATTAGTAGTAACCTTGTTGAATGTTTCAATGAATTCCTTCCGAGCTTCATAATCAGCATCCGATTTCATCGTTTCAATAATTTCTGGGATTAAATTATGACGAGTGTATACTGGGGCACCAAACAAAAGTGCATCCCCAGTTGCTAGGAAATTAACTTTTCGAACTTCCAGAGGATCCTTTTTAAGATAACTGGCAATATGATCCATTATCCATTCAATGGTAGCTACAGCCTGGACGCTGCCGGGAGCACGGCAAAATGTGTTTGCGGCAGTGTTTGTTGTCACAAAATGTGTTCCAACTTCCCATCCAGCTGCCTTGTAAACATTTTGTAGATGCATCAGTGCAACGAGCACAGTCGGCTCATTGGCTGCATATCCTATTTATTCGTGTAATTAATAAACTGTGTAAATTTATTTTCCTTTTTTTTAAATGTGTATATTTTGTTGTTTTAGAAACCTGCGTCACATGTCAATTCAGCTTTCAAACCACCAATTCGACCATCTTCATCAAACGAAACCTAATAAGTAAAAATACATTCATCATTGCCATCATCATGTACCCCATTCATTATCAAAATGTGTTTTAATTAAATGCCACATCTATTTACCTCATAAGGTATACGATACGGGCACCTTCCACCCAGCATGGACATGTTCGTTTCCAAATCCAAGATAAGCCTTACAGGTCGATTGGTAACCCAGCAGGCAACAGCACATGCAGTTGCACACTTTGTCGCGTAGGAGGCCCTTATAATTGATTAAATGTTGCATCATTAAAAAATATGTTTATATTGGTTTGTTGATATAATTAATATTTAAATATTTTATTGATATTTTGCATACTTTCCACCAAAGCCCCCTCCCAATCGGCGAACTTTTAGATTAATGCAATTAGACGGAATTCCCAATACTGCAGCAATAGAGTTTTGGGCTTGGTCCATGGACTGTGAGCTGATGAATACATCAATCCCATCCTCTGTTGGATGGCAAATCACGCTTTGGGTTTCCATGTAAAAGTGTTTTTGTCCACCCACACGCACATTCCCCTTCAAAGTATGAGCTACCTTGATGTTTTCAATCGGCTTGGATTTGTGCGTTCCAACTGTTTGCTTTTCATATACTCCGTCTGCTTTTGCCTTTTCAATTGCCTTGTCAATGCTCACCACGGGCTTTTGCTCATTGGCATATTTGACTTTCACCAACTTGGTGGCTTTATGAGCAGCATCTCTGGACGTCGCCAAGAACATTCCAAGGGATTGACCATGGTAGTAAATTTTATCGGTTGCAAACACCTGTGTGCAATAATAACCAGCATTTAGCAGGGCATGTCATATAGTCATACGATAAATTTTATTATCTATTTTTTTTTTGCGTCACCAACCGGTTCAGTCAAAGCCTTTGGAAAGAAATTAAACAGGGCATTGTCGTTCTCGCCTGGAATGTCCTTCGCAGTCACGAATCGAACCACTCCAGGGATTTTCTGGGAAAAAATTAAAGTCATTTAAATTTTTTAATTTAGTTATAAATTAACAAATGTAATAAAAAGTAAGTTAACTTATTTCAGTACCAGAGCCTCGGATGGGTCCATATCATTCAAATCCGCATTTCCAACAGTGCTCAAAACATAGGCCCCAAATAATTCATCAGGGCGGATTGGAAGGTCACCGGTGTATTCAGCTTCACCTAAAATTTAGAATTTTGTTTTTGAAAGAAATACCAAAGGACCAATTCATAAAAATGATGAAACTAATATTTAAAAACAGTTTAGGTACCTGATACTTGAATGCCAGCTTCATATTTTGGAATAGGCTTGTAAAGGGCGGTAGCTGATGGATCATAGTCAAGCACCTGCTTCCCGGTGGTTACCTTACGTGGGATGTTTATAGCCCCAGATTTGAGTTTGATTGCTGCCTTGTCTCCAATTATCTCCAAAATTGTTTTGTACAACAATCCCTTCACAAGCTGGATTCTATATTCTTGGGATGATTCCAAAGGACCCATTTCCGGTTTTACCTCGCTGTCCAAAGCTTGACTTGTAAAGAGCAGTAGCTGATGGATCATAGTCAAGCACTTGCTTCCCGGTGGTTACCTTGCGTGGGATGTCCAAAGCCCCTGATTTGTATTTGATTGCTGCCTTGTCTCCAATTATCTCCAAAATAGTTTTGTACAACAATCCCTTCACAAGCTGGACCCTATATTCCTTGGATGATTCCAGAATCCCCATTTCAGGTTTTACCTCGCCGTCCAAAGCTTGAAAGGCTGCTGCTAATGTGGCCGGATCAGTCAAACTTTTTCCATTTAAGCTTGCTTCGGCTGATGATGCGTGGATCTAATAAAACCGCAAAAATTATTTAATGAAATTTTAAACAAATAACAAACCAACCGAGACAAGTATATTAGTAGTATCAAATTGCCCCAGTGGTTAAGGGACAATGACGCTAAATTCATGTATAACAAAACTTACAAATGAATCAGATATTCCTCCAAACACAAGCCTCGGTATTTCCTCCACCAAAAATGACCCATTTGCCTTGTTTACTTTAAAAAGTAAACCTGCATTGNTTCACTTGGTTTTTTTTTGATGACAGGGAAATTGTCATTACACTTACAAATGAAGCTGATATTCCTCCGAACACAAGTCTTGGCTTCTCTTCAACTAAAAAGGATCCATTTTCCTTGTTGACTTTGAAAAGTAAAGCTGCGTTGACATAAGCATGCGCGTTTTGAAATCTCCGTGTAATCTTGAAACTGCGGTAGTGATAGCCATCTCGTTTTGGGAGGTGAACAGACTGAATCAACTTTAACTTCATGTCCACTGTCAAAAACTCAAGTAGGCTAACAGATTTCAAGGTTTCCACATTGTTTTTGCTGTTTAATGACGCCAGGGTAAGTTCTAAAATAATATTTTTAGATTTATGAAAATTAAATTATTATAAAATTTCATTACTTAAAAAAATGGCTATTTTAAAAAACTTACATTTCTGACAGAAACATTAGCCACTCGCTCAAGATGAGTTGCGACTCTTTCTCCATATTCAAATCCAACATTGTTGGAATTATTTTTGAGCAGATTGATGAGCTCAGTCAGAGTAGTCCCACCACCTAAAATTACATGAGAATATTAAGTATTTTGCACCTGTCACATGAAAAAATATTGCCAGAAAATGAATAATAGTAACATCATAACATTTTGTGGAAAATACTCACCAAATGTAATGCTGTTGTCATCAACTGCAATTTTCTTCAGCTCAGGAATTCCATTCAAGTCAATAAATGTCTGAAAGCGGCCTTCATTCTTAAAGATTCCTAAAAGGTGCATTCAAAATTAGCATTTGATTTCACCACTCAATAAACGTATTATTAACTTCTATACGTAATCAGTAATCATCATCATCCTCATCAAACCCACCTGTGCTCGTGTTTCCAGCCACAAATCTCACCAAGTTCGCATTACTTGCTGCCATCAAAGCAGTCTTCATCGTTTTTGCAGTAATCCATTCCTCCTCAGAATCCAATAGCTTCAAATGGCGAGACGACGAAGCTTGCGCTAATCTACCAGCAACATTGCTTTTTGGGCTACAACAAGCATTACCATTTTGATTTTTGATTGGGCATTTGGCACAGTCCTAAAGAAGATAGACATCAATCATTATGTTTCGTATTCACAATAAAAGTTTTTTTCGTCAAATGACAAATTATAACAATCATTTTTTGCAGTATAATTAGCAAAAACCATGTAAATACCTCAATGTCACTGCATTTTCTCTGCAAGTCATCTGAAGCATCTGTGGCAAGTGACTTGAAAGCGTCAAGTATTGGCCGGTAGCCTGTGCATCGGCAAATATTCCCATCGAAGTTTTTTTCTATCGTCTCCATTTCAAGGTCTTTGTTCGCCTCAAGCATACTACACGCAAGCAAAAATCACATATAATTAATTATACACGAAACAAAATAACAGTAATGTTGTTCATACATTTATTTGTGTGTACATTTGTATTACCTGTACATATTCATCACCATTCCAGGTGTACAAAATCCACACTGAAATGCAGAAAAAAATTTAGGTATCATTTTACAAGTTCCCAAAAATATTTGGTTGCATTTTCCAAAAGTTCAAATTATGTACCTGGGTTCCATGAAAATTTACAAGTCTGTTTTGAAGAACATGATATCCTTCATGTTTATTACCAAGCCTTTCCACAGTTGAAATATCCCACCCGTCACAGCTCAAAACTGGAGTCAAACACTGAAAATAAAAAGTAACTGGTTGATTGTTAAATGATCATTATATTCATTATATGGGACACTATTGTTTTTTTAATGTCTCTAATATTTTGTAAATATCCAGTGTGATGGCACTCACGGAATTGACACTTTTGGTGATCTCATCACCTGTGTTGGGATCAATTACTTTTGCTGTAACCAAACAGGCACCACATCCCCCTTCCCTGCACATGACCTTGGTTCCCTTAAGATTTGCAACATCTCGGATATAATCAACCAGAGCAGTTTTTGCTCCAACATTGTTGCTAACTATGTGACAAGCAATTTTTTTTAAAGTCGTAAATGTATTTTTCAGAATGGAATGCTTTTCGCATTATTTGCAATAAAAAAATTCTTACTGGAATGAGGTACTCCGTTGACATGAAAGCGAACGGAGGAGGTAGTTTCCTCCCTGATTTAAAAAATATTTTTTTATTAAAATGATTTTTTATTCAGCTTTATACAAATTTTAAACAAGTAAACTTTCTATATTTTTTGCACGTACCCTTTACCCATGTTTCCTACGAATGTATCGAGTTGTATTACTGCAAATAAAAATGGAACGAAAAATAATTATCAAATAAAAATGAAAATGAACGAATAAAAACTGTAATATTTTTTGTTGGCACATATGAGACCAATTCCCGACTCAGATGAGCACTGGCTGACAACAACAGAGCTTCACACTTGAAATAAAAGATAATATAGGAATATGTGTGCAGTGCTAATTTATTAGATCCNCAACAGAGCTTCACACTTGAAATAAAAGATAATATAGGAATATGTGTGCAGTGCTAATTTATTAGATCCAAGGTTGTTCTGGTTGTAGCGTATCAACCATCTCTGGCCTGCATTGTTCACCATCATTATCATTGATGAAAAAGCATGCTTTACATTGGTTTCGCATGCGTAATCATAATCATCATTTATTTTATGTGTTATGTATGCTGATCATTCCAGCGTCCCAGAGAGAGTAAAAACGACAATTGTAAAAACATGCCTCTCTGCTATCATCATTTTACATTTTTTGCTACTTGTACTCCAGTTGTTGTTTGTGAATGGATCTGTAAAGTTTTGAAGTTTATCTCTACACATATTATGCCGATATAATTTTGTTTGTAACACACAGCCCAACTACTGACATTAATAACCAAATAGCATGCAACTCTGATTACTGCACTGGAGCTTAGGGAATTTGTGCTCTTTCATACATCCATTCATAAGCAACCACTCGAATTCAACATTAACTCAAAATTCAATTCACCTTGCACTGGAAAACTATGTTTGTGGGAATCTAGATGCACAAAATCACATAATTATAAATATAATTATCATCATGACTAAACCACGGTGCAAAAAAATGCTACAATTTTAATTACATGTCTCTGTGAAATATATACGGAGAGTGATGTGATGATAATGATGATAAAATGGTGCGCGTTAAATAAACTTGACGACGTAATGGTGACTACGTAGATACATAATATGTGGGATTTGTGGCGGTGTGCACTATACTCCTCAAGCTTAAGCTACTATTCAAACTGCATAAAGAGTAAAATCACAAAAAAAGTAAGCACAGTGAAACATGATCATTTCGTCTTTGCCTTTCCATCTCCGTAAAAACGCATCAGTATATTTTGCACATTACCTACCACATATTATGCAGCTTAAGCTACATAATGCCAAAGTTGAAGTACTTTTACTCACATTAAAATTGAAAAGCGCAACAACACCAAGCATATATAAAAATGAATTTAGACAAAGATGAAATCATCAGTAATATTAATTGAATAAGTGGATAAGCCAGGGAAAAATAGTGTGAGATGATTCACATTTTTGTAAATATTATAAGGCAATGCTTTGCAATGTAAATTACTAAATAGGAAATGCTTTTTCAATTTTAAAACTTTTGCAAAACATTAACGCTGGGTATGTATACTTTCCTCTTCTCATTTTGGTACATGCCCTAAATGTTTCAGCATAACAATAAACGAGATGACTCTGTTAAGATGGTACGATATGATGTGACTGATGTGAGTATGCTCCAAAGTGTACTTGAGAAAATTGAATTAATTCTTGCTTTTGATTGAAATTAAATTATGAGGAAATTTATTATTAATCAATTGTAAACGATGTAGTTATAATTTACGGACAGCAGAGGATAGCAAATACTTTTTTTTAAAGTTTATGTTGACAAAAGAAAGATTGAAGATTAAAGCAAACATTTTTTTTTGTATTTTGAATAAATACGTTGCAAACTGAAATCAGTAAAATATGAATGATTAACATTTGAAAACCTACCGTGACTACTTGTCATACTTGAGGGAATTTCAATTGGAAGGCATTACTTTCTTCACGGAACCTGGATATTTGTCGTGGATTTTTTTCCTTAATTGGTAGCTTTTGGTAGGCAGCGCATCCAAATTACACATTTTCTCAAGACACACCTTGATTGGATTAGCTTCCCTAAATTATTAAATTAAATTAACATTTTAAAAAATCGTAGCATGTTGTATATTTTTATAATTTGTTATGCAAAATGTATTGCAACGTTTTGGTGAAATGTACTTTATTTTTCATTATTGTTTACTTGTTTTGGAGAAGGAGCAACAAATCACTAATTCTGTCGCGCTCCGAGTCATAACGTTTTGCAATCAACTCATTAACTTCCATGCTGTCAAAAACGTCATCGATGGTAGCGAGTTCAACAAGGACTGCTTTGGTACTCTGTTCGCCAACAAAGATGTTTATTATATCCGGGCGCATTTTGGGAAGCACTTTATCTTTCACATCAACATTTCTTTCGAAGTCCAGGTACACCTCGTCACGTTCGCTAATGGCATCAAAATTGGATTCAGCTTGT
>JAHZNC010000047.1:0-11134 GCA_027744095.1 Zhuqinia jingwanae
AAACATCAAGTGTCCAGCGTTTGATCACATGTTAATTGTATGATATTTATGGGTTAACTGAAGATGTGTAACACGTGTAACACTTTGTTTGACACATTATTGCATCAATTGTTAGTAACGTGATACAAGAAAACATCATGAATAGTTTGGAATACTGTCAACTGCTAGAAGAATTTCGAGTGAGAAATGTACACAAATGTCAGGAACATTATGCATGATCATCAGTGCATGCAATCAAGCTACTCAAACTTGTCAAAGAACAATGCAACAAAGACTTACGACAAAAAGCCGTAATTTTTTTGTTCCAAAATACAGTCGAGTCGAGTGCTTAGTAAAAACTAGTTTTTTTCCCTAACAATAATGGTGTGGTTAGACAGCAACTAGTACAGTTTTGTAAGATGACTCCAAATGTGTTTTGTAAAAGGCTGTTTTAGTTCATGTACCATTATCCAATACTCTCTTAATTTGCATATCATTTACTTTACTGAGTTTTTGTTCCTCAAGTGAACTCCTGCAAAAAATGTTCCTCTGAATGTGTATTTAAGCCATCTTCTTCGCATGGATCTTCATCAGTTAACTCCTGAACATCCAACTAACCTACTCCTAAACTACCAACAGGTCCGTTGACTTTGTCACCCTAAAACCATTCAAAATGATGAAATACGTAAGCTTGCCTTTAAAGCAACTCTAATTCAAGCAGTTCAATCGAAAGTTTTTATTGTTTCTGGGAACATTTTGTCTTATTGAATTGAATATTTCTTATTGCAGGTTTTCCTCGTTCTTGCTCTCATCGCTGTCGCCTATGGCCAAGTTCTCCTTGCTGGTGGACTCAGCCAGTCCCACCCAGGATTAGCTCTCAGCTCAAGCTCTAGAGTCAGCCGTGTCGGACCAGCAGTCCTCGCTGCCCCTGGAGTTATTTACGGATAATTTCTTCGTTTCAAATTGTCAATTTATATTGATAAACCCTTGTACATACTTTGTTTCATAAATTTCAAAATTACAATTTTTTTGTTTCAATGAATTTGATGAATAAAATCTAATCATTTTATACACCTAATACAAGTGCATTACATTTATTGGCTTGGAACAACTAATATTTTAAAACGCTTATTCATTTCAGCACTGCAACTAAGACTATCAATGTTTATTATAATTTGGTCGAAGTAGTTACAATTTTAAAAAGAGGTTGAAAATTTCGTTTCTATAGTTTTGAATTATTCAAGTTAATTACATCACTCACTAATTAATTATGTTATTTCATTAATTTATAATTTGCGTAACCATCCATTGAACGTTTACCTCCTACCTCCTCGTTGTATTTTCATCTTCCACCTCCAGCGGAGTTGACCCTCGGGGGGAAATACCTGTGGGGTGAGGCCTGATGCAGCATCAATTCTAAATCATCATTAGCAAACTAAGGCAGGAAGGACAAGATCATGTTGTAAAAAAAAATACTTCAGATAATATGTAAAATTTATTGTTTAATGTACGTGGACCTACGTGATTTTGTACATAGGATACCTATACATGTAATGTAACACAAATGTATTAGACTTGGTATTTTAAAAAACAATTAAATAAAACCTATTAAACGACTAAAATAAGGATTGTTGAATAATTATTATTGGTAATTACAATTAGTTAATTAATATTATATTGTTATGAATATTATAACATTAGTCCAAGAGTTTTGTCCCCCTGGTGGTGGGAATATGAACTTAGAATACATGTACTAACTTGGTACTTTCAAGTTTGAAGTTTGGTTCAAATCCGATCAAATATGTGTCCAGGAAAGCGCGGACATACATACGTACATACATGCGCACAGCCGACAGATTTGATCTCTAATCTTATACGGCGCTTAATAAATAGTCAATATTTTCTTCATAGTCAATATTGCAATAAATATTTATCTTGATCGTTTACCTTATATTCAATGATTGTATTCTTAAAATTATTGGACATTGGAAAACGTTCAAAAGTCTGCCAAAGTATGCTCAAGACTGACTATTCTTGAATAACATTAAACTTTCATATCTCACTGATGTCACTGATATTGGCATAATATGACATAACGTTAAGTAGCAAGTGCCCCAAGTACAAAGTAGATATGCTCATGAACTTCAATGTACGTATGCACTCTTAATATAAGCTGGATTTGAAAAATCTTATGACCAGTTGATGAATTAGATAACAAGTGAAATTTCAGAGCGTAAAAGTAGAACTTTTTTAGTAAAAAAGGAAATGTTTATTTTGATAAATATGGAAGTAAAACACGTTTAAATGATTTATCCGATGATTGGAGCAGCAAAGATGGCACCAGTTGGTCCGACGCGACGGATTCCAGAGCTGGAACTGAGGGCCAACAGAACTGAGGGCCAACCCAGGGTGGGCGTTGGGGCCACTAATTCCACCAGCAAGGAGGACCTGAGCGCTGGCGACGGCGATGATGGCGAGAACGAGAAGCTGTAAAAATGGAAAAGATTTTGTAATTACAATAATGCTCATATATTTTTTGATGAGAATCTGTAAATTTGAAAATAATATTTTATTCGAGCGCGAAAGGTTTAATAATGATTGTCAATTTTGAGTTTTAAAAACTTACAACGTATTTCATCATTTTGATAAGATTTTTGTTTTCGACAAAGTCGAGTATTGTTTTTGGCGAGATGAGTTTAGTGTGTATGTTCACTGGAGCAAATAACTGAAATGATACTTTAACCTGTGTTGTCACGCTACTTTTATACAAATACAATTGGTAGGCAATCTCATGAAAATGTTTCATTTGAAGTGTCCAAAAATATCATAATAGATGGGAGTCATGTACGAATGTTTTGTAACAATCCATGTCCAGTGTCTTTTGTCACATAATGTAATCATATCACTTTATTGGTTAGCTAGGTGTAGCTGGTATAATACTTCGTTAAACACTTGCATTTTCATGTGTCCATCATGACTGCAAAATATATTTATACCTACATGTTTTGCACAAATTGTTAATACTATATACAAAATGGAACAAACTCCAAAGAGAACTGCACAAGTGACAGAAACATGATCAGTTTATGCAGTTAAGTTATACAAGCGTGCCGATTGGCGTTACTCAACCTATCCATCGACAATGTAACAAAGACACCAGGTAACCGTAAGCTTTTTTGCTCCAAAATAGAGTTACACTGGTGGAGTGCTGAGTAAAACGAGTTGTCTGTCATCATATTTTCATAATAATGGTAGTACCGTTAGATTGTAAACATATTATTGCAGGAAGAATCCAAAATATATACTGCATGTTGGAAGCCTATCTTCGTTTGTGCATAGTTCATTATCCAGTATTGCCTATCAGTATTAGTAACACAATGAATATATATTTTGCCACTGTGAGGAATTCCATTACTCTAATCGTACTCTGGAATTAGTCTGGATGTGTATTTAAGCCATCTTCTTCGCAGGGATCTTTATCAGTTTACTCTTGAACATTCAACCAACCTATTCTTGAAATCACTCAACAGGTCTTTTGACTTCACCCAAAAATCATTCAAAATGATGAAATACGTCGTAAGTTAAATAAGAATTCAAAAACTTTTCATGATGATTTTCAAAAAACAGTGTTCTAGCCATTTAAATTTTTTATGACTGTTATTGAACTTACAAAATCTTGTCTAATTTTACAGCTTCTCGTTCTTGCCCTCATCGCCGCCGTTTCTTCCCAAGTTCTCCTTGCTGGTGGAATCAGTGGACCCCGTCTTCACCCAGGAGTCGCATCCAGTGCTGACTCTGGAATCCGTCGCGTTGGACCAACTGGTGCCATCTTCGCTGCTCCAATCATCGGATAATTTGTTTAAATTTTAATTTATTTGTATAGCAGCAATGACAGTTTGTATACATTTTTTGTAATGTTCAAAAGATGACGTTTGTACCTTGATATTTCAAGGATGGAAGAATAAAAAGTTTCCTCAGTATTTTTATTGTAATTCCCTTTTGCATTGCATTATTGATTTTTTAAATGTAAGTAATACTTGGTACATGACCTGCATCTTGTAGTTGTGAAACGCAAATGTTTCAAACTAACCTTATCATGGAAGCTAAATTACACGCTAACATTCACAGCTTATGTTTATCATTACTAAATAATTAAAAAAATATCGTGTTTTAGATGCATCTTATTTCACCTTTTTAAGTTGATATTTTCTTCTTCTTTTTTCATATTGTGTTGTGGTGTATGGAAAGTTTAAGGACATACTTGCATTAAAAAATCCAAGTACTCTATAAAGTTTTAATTAATTAAAAATCCTAAATATAATTTATTATACTCCTGCATTATGCATTTTTTAAATATGGAATATTATTATGTTATTAATACGTAGTCGAATAGTAGGTTTTTTTGTTGAAGTAAACTACAAATCAAAATAGCTACACACTTACGCACATGGCAAAATAAGCTTATAAAATATTCATTTTTAGCAAGCTTCTGTTGCACCTTTAAAAAAAACTATTTTGTCAATCAAATATGAATATTGAATATGTATTAATGCAAGATGACGTTTTTGTCTTCTTCTTTATGCCCTGTGAACAAACTGGACATTATTGTTTTGTGCGGCAGATTGTGACGTAAAATCTTGTACCGTATTTACGCGTGCCTCTTATGAATCTTTTTTTGTCAGTTCAAAGCAACACTGCAGATACTACGCAAATGTAAATATGAAAAGCACAAACTAATCAAAATGAAAAATCAACAATGACAATGTTGAGTGTTACATCTTTACATATCTTCCCAAGATTGGAGATAATTCTTTCTTGCTTACAAACAGTTACAAACAACACGCCAGCAAAAAACCATGTTACTACAAAAAATGTCAAATCATGTAACTGATTGCGCGCACGAATAGTTTGTGTAATATAATCATATAACATAAAACGTAACTGTATCGATTTACTGTTGAATACAGTTAACTTGTTTGTCAACTTCATAATATGACAAGCTAAGAGGCTCAAGCACTTGGAGCAGTCCAAGTTGGCTTGCAACAAAGAAACAGAAAATCTCATGCTAAAATGGATGCAGCATTGTGCCCAGTCTGTCCAGCCTTATTTTTTTACTCCAATTCCTGATTTGAGATTAAGCTGTGATAATGATGCTATTTAGTCTTTACATATATATCCTACAGCATGCTCTGGCGTAGAGAATATTACGATGATACGACTTATTTATATTACCTATATAATAGTTCAAGATGGTTCATTATTACTACTAAAAATAAAAAACTAGAAAAAATAATTCAGTACAAAGAGACACGAAGTATATAAGCCAGCAAGTTAACTTACTTATGCATCAGTTCCCTTTCAACAGTTCCAAAACACACAAATCATCTCAAATTAATCGACTTTTGTCAAATCCCTCAAAACAATCCAAAATGATGAAATACGTGGTAAGTTAAATAAGAATTCAAAAACTTTTCATAACGATTTTCAGAAAAACAATGTTCTAGCTATTTAAAAAAATTATGACTTGTTATTGTAATTACAAAAATCTTGTGTCATTTTGCAGCTTCTCGTTCTTGCCATCATCGCCGTCGCCAGCGCTCAGGTCCTCCTTGCTGGTGGAATCAGTGGCCCAAACGCCCATCCTGGTTTGGCCCTCAGTTCCAGCTCTGGAATCCGTCGTGTTGGACCAACTGGAGCCATTTTCGCTGGCCCAGCCATCATTGGATAATTAAATTTTATTTTCAAATGATAATATTTGCATTAAGTTATTTGCCAGTAGCCTCTGTTCACAATGAGACGTGATAAAATCAAGAATGGCTAAATAAATATTTTACATAAAAACGTAAAAGCTGTTTTTGGAATGACAATGAACACTTTATTTATTTTCATGAAATATCGTATTATAATTATAGCATATATTATTTGTGCTGAACTTGCTCTCGTTCCAACACGTTTTCTTTCCATCCGAATCACTCAGGTTCCCTATACCTGTGGTGGGCGGGGGTGCTTCCTTAAACCTTCATCCTTTAGGAGGTCGTCGAAATCCGAGTCGGACAAATCACCCCTAAGCCATCGGGTACAAGTACTTTCGCTGTTCCCACAATACTTCTTTCCGTCCCCAACCACTTGGCCGTCATGCGAGTAGCACGCTGGGTAATAGGGACAATGTTCCACGTGATTGGTAAGTGATGAGGTCTCACGGGGTTCTTGATTATTCGCTTCTTCGCTTTTGTAGAACATATTGAAATTCGACACGATTACAGGAACATGTAAAGAAATCTTCAAGGACGTGAAATAATATTTAACTTTGGGAAATATGTTTAAAATTTGAAAGTATGTTGAAGTTTAAACTTACCGTTAGCACCCCTGCAATGGCACATAGTGCTCCAATTATTTTTCCCCATGGCCCTGTCCAGGTAATTTGTGTTTCAAGTGAATATATAAACATATATAGGTAACGTAAAGTTGAAAATTATTGTGTGCATAAAGACATTATTCGAAGAACTGTCAAGGACCCTAACTGTTCTTCCTCGTCATCATCATCACTACTATGCGGTTCATCAAGAGCATAAAGTAAATTGAGAAAGTATGGAAGTATGGCCACAAGATCTATCATGTTGGAAATGTCTTTGACAAAGACGAAAAAGCCGGGACTGGTAGCTGCTCTAATCAAGTATTCCAACACAAAGAATATTATGCAGGTGGTCTCAGTAAGAAAGAAGGGATCGGAGATATGGAGCGAGTTCTCATCCACTGTATGTTGTTTGATATCGGTGGACGTTTGCCTTAATTCAATCGGGTCGATCGAAAAATCCGGAAGGGTTTCAATGCAAAATTCGAAAACGGAAGTGCACACGGCAATAATACTGATGTAAGCAAGAATACGACTTTGATAAGATGACTCAGGGTATTCAAACAATAGCCAGATTTTTCTTCGCAGTAAATTCTTGGGCAAAGGTTTATCCTCTTCGGCGGACAAATCTATATTTTGTAGGCCCGAAATAACTTCTGGTCCCAAATCGAAAAATTTAACTTCTTCCATGAAAAGATCTTCGTCTATAGACGAGGGGCGTCTCATAATACCTCCATTGTTGTAGTAATATAAAATTATTTCAAAGCTGGAACGATGTCTGTCAAAGAAAAATTCATCTCGTATTGGGTCAAAAAACTGGATCATCCTTTGGGGATTCCCAAGAAGTGTATCAGGAAACTGCTTCAGAGTTCGCAACTGGGGTTCAAATATTTGGCCAGAGACGTTAATTCGAACTGGAATACATTCACTGTGATCATGTTTCACAGGCGTTGGAGGAAGGTCAGCTGCGTGCTTCGGAACATTTTGATGTTTTTTCTTGTTACGACTTTTATGTTGACCTAATTTTGATTTTAAAGGAACACCACTGCGAGTATTCTGAGAAATCTTTTTCTCTTTCAGCTTAGTTAGTTCGTCTGGGGTCATAGGTTCCCATTTTCTGTATCGACCCCATTCTATTTTTTGTAGCGGGAAAAGAAAAGAAACAGAAGACTTGTCATTTGTCATTACCAATAATAACAATATTATGTAATTTTAAATGGTTTTATAGGTATACACACCAGGTCTAAAACGTGGGATCAGAAATAACTCGATATACCGTTTCCACAACTTGAAGGGAAGTACCCTTAAATAGCATATTGCAGCAGCAAATATATTTTGTCCGTGAACAGCTTTAAGCCAAGCCCTCCTGCTCCTTTTCACACGCAAACTAAAAAAATAAAATAGTTTTTTATGCAATACGTTCGAAAAAGATTTAAAATTGTATGGGCCGATGTAGAACGACAGACAATCTTACTCGGCAGAACTTTTTATCCTGTAACTTTCTTTCACCGAACCCATAAATGAGCCCTTGGGAGTTTTGCGAGTTGCGTTTGAGTGAACAGACTGTTTTTGCGAAACATCCACTTTCACCACCATTTTGTTCACTACGGTCTTTACTCCTTACTAATAAGTTTGTAATGTCGCTTCATTTGCAACTTTCTGGCATCATTTACCCGAATATTGTATATGCAACTTCATTAATTTCCTGTAATAGAGAGTGAGTTTTAGTATTAGTGACATGAATGACATATAATATGAATAGTGAACTGTGTATGTCCTGTTATTCGCTAAATTAAATGTTTGCATAACTACCCACTCAATAATGGTATGTCTGGAACAACAGTGAATACAAAATTGACACTAAGCTGACATTTTTTGTGTTTAAATGCTCTATTTAATGACGCAAAAATCAATTTCAAGTTAGCCAATTTCAAATCAATTTGGCAAAATAGTAAATCATCATACTATAATACCTATATTAGTCTTTAGTACTGGTTAGAATATACAATTTCAACCAAATAATATTTTCAAAATCATTGTCAGATTACTGTATACACATAAATTTAACAGAATTGAAGTAAATGATAATCTAATCAAACTTTAACAACAGTTATAACATCTATTTGTAAAATTATTATAACAATTTATATAGTCTTAACCTTAACTGAAGTACACATGAAGCTCACTGATATCATTTAATAAAACCCAATTGTCCCAAGTTGGCAGTTAATATACTTTGTTTCATAGGGCCATATGTTATAAGCAATTTTATATTATAAAATAACATTCTACACACTTTTATAAACTAATGTACTCAGAGTTATTTCATGTAAAATAGTAACAAAACAATGTAAGAATAACAGTAATAATTAAGAAGTATCGAGAGCCTTGAACGCTTTGACTAGCTCCAGAGCGTGGACGTAAGGCGGATTCTTCCCATTTGGATCCCAAAACTCTTGGATCTGGCACAATGTTTTGGTTAGCATCCTCACTGTCAGTAGTAATAAGCTGTGTTGCTCTCGTGGAACTAACCTGAGTTTCATCAGGATTCTCCCCCATATTCTCCTCGGTTGGCGCACCAACTCGACGTTGAGCCATCGTGATCATTGGTTTCTCATCAGGAATTTGTATGATCATCGGATGTTGACAAAGATGATTTTCAGTTTCTTCAAATCCTGGATTACATTGACACAATCCAAATATGTCGGGTAACTGTTTCCTTTTTTGAGGATCACAAAAGGAATAAGGAACGCATCGAATAGGATACAATCCATCCTCCTCAAGAGTACAAACCTTTCCAATAGGAGCGACACAGGTTCTACTTTTCTTGTCATAGAACATGGCGTGTAATTTTCTAATATTGGGATTCTTAAATCCAGTGTTTCGACAGACGCATTTCTTCTCGTCGCCACACTGAAATCCCTGCCCGCAATGAGAGTCCTTAGTGCAGCTAATTTCTTCATCATCCATTTCCATGTATCTGGCCCCGACGCCTTTAATTAGCCCAGTGGAATCGTATATGGCTTCTAGGAAAATTAGCAGTAGTAAAAGTAGGGCAAAGTTTTTCGGATAAAGTCTGTTCATCTTGAGTTTTTTCTAACAGCTGACCTCCTCGAATAACCTATACCTTGATGGGCGTGAGGGTTTGAATGAATCAACTGTTAAAGATGTAATGAAATATAAACCAATTTACAAGATAAAATTATGAGCAGATAGATTTAAATGCGTAATACATAATTTATAAAAGTTGTTTTCCACTAACCAAATGACGTAAGACGTTCTCTAGTGTACAAAATCACGTAATATCCTGTCTTCGATTCTTGACAACGTCGCTTCAAATTATATCAGGAAGCAAAACAGGAATTAACTTTAACTTTTCATTTCAGCAACCAATGGTCCACCGCGGCAACAGACTTACGTGTCACAGATACAGAGAAAAGGGAGTTATGTGCAGGCTGCTTTTAATGATTAACACAGAGCCCAGCCAGACTCTAAATATATTAATAATAAATCAATAAATGATAAAAATTAGGTATATTGAAACGGGACACAATTAGAACAAAATTAAACTTATGACGGTGAAAAAAGATTGCCTACTTAAATGCACCTACAACATTAAAAAATTACGCCACTGCACTCTGTCAATAATTAGAGTTGAGTAAAACTGTTTGTTATATTTAATACGTTTTACTGAGATAATTAATGCAATGAACAGTACTGAGGTGACTATGTCCAGAGTTAAGAAGGAAAACAATCAATGATTAAATTTACACGCTTTGTAAAATAAAATATATAATTAGAAAGAATAGCTCTGGCTTCGTCACGGTCTCGACAATGTAGTCTTCTTGTGGTTGGGTTTGGTTGCAAAATTCCAATTAATGTTTTTAACTGCTTTGCATTTCGAGCTAATAAAGCGTACAATCCAACGCTAACGCTCCTAACAAGTAAAAACGTACCACAAAAAGGATAACCTGCATAAATTGAGTGCATACACAGGAAACCTCACAAGCCGCGGCACTTTGCTCCCAAAAAACATGCATATACTTTCGTGCTCAGTATCACCCACTCACGACGATCAGTTCTGCCTGCCATCATAACTGCGTACAAACAGATGAATTTGCTTTGTACTTACTGCACAAAATGCTTTTATTAACCCCTCCTCCCTCCAATCCAAAATAATGCATTGTAAATTGTAGCATGATTTTCTTAATTTAACGAAAATACGCAAAACCTGTAAACCCATAGCATTCAAAGCTCATTATTCATTAGATTTTAATTTTAAAGGTTAGGAAGCTTATCTAGTACTGAAACTAAATATACCTCTCTACTATCCAATATCTACTCCTATTGTAGTAGCATATTATCTCATTTTTATCCTTACGAACCTTGAAAAACTTTTTAGGTACATTTTGGAGAACGTTTTGTGCTTTTCATTTATAATCATATCATATGTTATCAATCAAGATGTTTTGATTGGCCGGTCTTTGCCAGAATTTTCATATGCGAAAGCATTGCTGTGTATGTACCGATCCACTATACGCTATTTGTTCGACTGTTACTAATTCGCATTGAATTCTCAGTACACTTTCCTATCCTCCTAAACTATTGTTTCCAATTCAATTAAAATGCGAAATTACATGTGAAGTTCAGTCGACTTAATGCGATACTTTCATTGCAAACGGCTGTGTCATTGAGTGAAGATGTGGCGGCATTTTAATTTGTGCAATGCGTGTGGATCATGATCCTGTTTCAATAGGATCTCATATATTATGTATTATGTAAGTTTTTGATGTGCGTGTAGAA
>JAHZNC010000048.1:0-10730 GCA_027744095.1 Zhuqinia jingwanae
GGTTAGCTACAGCTCTGAATAATTGTTTGAAATTGTTTTGAGGAGGATTTTGAACACAAAATAGGTGGTAAAATAGATGAAACGCATTGTGCATATTTCCATTTTATGTATGACACTATCAACAATACTAACATAAATTCAATATTTTGATGTTACCTCACACGATACAAACATTAGCATTTTTTCACACGTAGAAAATTTTTGGGGTTCAAGACTCTATTACGTTGCTGTTTGACAGCTATGTATATAGTATTGAATTTGGTAAGGTTGTCTGTCCATCAGTGAGCACGATATTTTCTGAACGGATGGCTTGAAGAAAACTTTGACATTTTACCTTTAATTTTTATCAAGAAGCGTTTAATTCGAATTACTCACAGCTATTTATGTACTTATAGATCTTACAGCTTTATTGTTTTTCTATTGTTGATTGTAGTTATTATGTAGTCGTAGGTCAGTTGTTGCAAATGGGTAGCACGAAACAATGAAAATAGATTACATCCGTCGTAATTATTACGTAGAATTGTATTTATTACAGGTCTCTAAATTAATTAAAATTTGTTAAGGGTAGATGTACATCAAAATTGCCGTTCGCCCAGGAATCTTTAGTTCATAAGTAACTGCCATTTATTTTTTAACATGGTGGTGCTCATGCATATCAGGAGAATTTCGTTTTGCGACCTTGGGCTTACCATGAAAATTTTGTTGTGATTTTAGTTGAAAGTAGGCATTAAAATGACGGTGTTGCTAAAATTGAATATTGGTTTCTGAAGTACCCGACCCTAAACTAATTTTTTTACACGAAAATGGTTTGTAAAATAGTTAATATTAAAAATATATCGTCGTTTATGATTAATACATCATTCCAATATTATGAAATATCCACATGCGAATCTTCAAAATACATTGATTGTGTAATACCTACTCATAATTTTGAATACATGATAGGTTTAATCTTTTGATATTGCTATGCTACTTCCATATACATAGTAATCTTGTTGCAACTGACACAAGAGCATTCGACATTTCTCACTTCCATTTCTTTGCTATGTGTACGCAGTTAATCAAACAATAGCCGTTAGCGTATAGCTGGCAAAAGGATTTATCTCATTTGGTTTAAATGACTCTGCTCGGAAGTAAATACTTAAATTCTAAACTCATAAAAAAGTAATTTTCCCATGTAACATTGTACATTTTTTCTTGAGATACAAAATCCAGAAACAGTGTCGCGGCGGCATGCATATTAGCGGATTGAAAAACTTACATACATACAGCATATATTATGCTGGATGAATTTAAACTTGGGTTACGCGACAAGTGCAATTGATTGCGTTGTACAAGTGCATTCCTACGATCCATGCAATATGAACTCCACCAGAAATATACTTTATGAATGTGCACACGCATTTTAGTTCATTAGCTTATCAACTTTTCTCACGTTTTATCATAAAAATTATTATATGCTTCAAGGTGGTTCTTTGCTAATTTTTTAAAAATCCTACGAGAAAAATACTAGTAGAAAAGATGAAGAGCTTTGCGTTGATTCTACTACTCTGTATAGATTTCTAAGTTTAAGTAAATCTTACAGAGAGACGCAGTAGCTGACATCTGCCAAGGTTTTTAGGCGTCCCTCAAGACAAAAGTGTTTTGGAGAAACGAAACTTGGGTTAATGAAGTCGTTAAAAAGTCTGTAAATTTTACATCCATTATTGTTACATACATACATTTATACATATTTACTTAAACTTACATTACACAATAATATTACCTATGTATGCTCAATATAAATATATAATGTTTCCGGGTTTCACAAAATACGTTATTACGTACTCGCAAAACAATGATATTACGCGCTGTATGAATGAAACGGAGAAGCTGAAGAAGTTGTTATGATTTGCTTCGTATGACCTAGTATTTATGGGTGCGCAGCACCAAATCGATAAGTCACCCAGAGAGAGAGCTCACCACTCACCACCATCTCCACACTTATAAGGAAGTCCTTGCCATATACGAATGAAGAATTGCTTATTTATTTGGTCTCCGAGTCACTGGTCTGCGTGTTGTTGATCATGAATGATATATTTTTTGTAGTTTATTATATGAAAAGTAGAAATAGGGCGAAGTAGAATTTTTTATAGAATTTAAAAAAAGGTTATGATGTGTGTATACTTATGTAACGCAAACAAACAAGGAAACAATTACAGAAGCACTCATCGCCCATATCATCATCATCCCATCATATTATTTAAGTCGAAGTTCAACTGCATTTTTGTATTGCATTTGCATAATGTGTAAAAACTATCATTACCTTGTACGAGGTTACTCTACTAGTCTTCATGGCATATTATATTATTATGGCTATTCTCAAAATTGGAAAGAATGCAACTAAATCCTTAAAATATTATTCATATAAATCTTTCTTATCTTGTCTCACCATCAGCACACACATATTTTAAGAGAAATATTCCCCTCACCATTTAAGTGCCAAATCGAACGCTTATTTTAATGATAATCGTAGTGGCATTCGTTCATATCATCGCAATAAACCCAGGACCAAAAAGAATTACATACACTTGTCATACAATAAATATAAGTATGCGGACAACACTTTACATCATTTACTCTGAATGCAAGTGAACCGAAACCAAACTAACTTAAATTCCACTCCACATCATAATAAGCTAACTAGTTCGCGTAAAATTAATGAACCGCTGTCATCGCTATAGCCATCATTCAAAGCCATATATATTTAAACACATTAGGAAAACCCGGGTAATTTACTCGCCAGAGGTCATCATGATTTTCTTCAAAATGAAGCACATCGCTACACATAAGCTTTTAAAAAACAATCGAAACTCAACAAAAATCTGTTTTGTGTTGAATTAATTCTTTGCTCAGCAGAAGCTCAGTGCCAAATAGTGCCACTTTTGCATAAACAAAGAAAACATGCCTACTAGATTTATTGATCCACCATTATCATTATCACCAATTTTGAAGGTAGCAACGACTCCACACACATACCTGTTATCGCGTTGTGTCTTTGAAATATATGGTTACTAAAGATAAGAAAATAGGCTATCATTTTTAGAATCCAAAGCAAACCTGTTCCATTAAACGAGCTACCTACAGCGTATTGTCATTTTTATTGCCATTGCCTGTCGTTTTTCATTTACTTTAATTAGTGCTTGTTTTAAAATTGTGATTTTCAGTGATGATGGCATCTGGTGGACCTATGATGGGAATGGGAGGCAGTAATGGTTTCATGCTGCCATCAATGGACCAGGACTTGTCAACAGAGCAGCCTTCTCAGAACGTAATTTCTCTTCCACTCAAGTTTCTCTCGAATGGGCGACCACATCAAATTGAATATCCCAAGAAAAAGAAGCCACCTAAGCAAGAAAACTCTTCTGAAAACAATCAGGCATCCGTAATATCAGGGGGCAAGTATTCATTCAATGGCCGACCTACTGCAGTCTTTGTCGTCCGTTCACCTGCAGATGGGTCAGGTGGTCAGGATATGCAGGGAGCGACGATGATACTTCCACAGAAATAAATCTTTATCTGTTGTTTGTTTTCTCCCTCAGCAATAGTTTTTTTTAAATATCATCCCGGATTTCTAAACTTTTTTTTTTGCATTAGCGCATTTTTTCATATTTACAGACTTACATATGTACCTAATACGTTATTTCACGTTATGTATTTTTTTGTCAAGAAGATATTTTTTGGCTCATTTTTCACAGAGATTTGAAAAGTGAAAGGAGATTATGTTTTTTTATTGCTCTCTCTCTCACCTCTCCGCAAATCTCTATCTGTTGGATGATTTTACATGAAATATGTATAAAGAGACAGATTATAGCTTGATGCTGCAGTTGAATATACAACACAGGAAAAACTTTTAATATCAACTAACCACGAATATCTCTGAATTGACCGTATGGTCGGAGCTGATCTGTACGAAAGAATGTTTACGACGTTAAGTACGCAATCACATACACTTAATGACCATTTCATAACCAACAAAGTACGAAAGAATGTTTATGACGTTAAGTACGCAATCACATACACTTAATGACCATTTCATAACCAACAAAAAACATTTTACGATGGTCCTCTACTCATCCGTAAGCCACTCGTCACTGCTGAATCACTCGTCAAAAAATACATATCTTCGTCTCCGTCGTCATCATAATTATATCCAACATCAATGATGCGAAAGTTTTGCATAAGAACATCATTATTATTATTATTATTACGAATGTTGTTATTTTTTATAGTATCACGCAGTACAATGTTTATTGTGCTCTTCTAACATAAATGAAGTAACAGAGGAATTTAATAAGTTGCCAGACTGGATTTTCACTAAGAATATAAATAGGTACGTATATAATATATATACGTACTTATTGCTGACATATGTATTATTGTGTGTAGTATGAATCACATATAAAATAATATATATAGTATTTGCATTTTGTTAGTTAGTTAGTTTTAGGCTGTATTAACTTGAAAAGTGTAAGTTAAGCGTTAAAAGAGTGAGGTTTTTATGAAGATGAAGTCACACACGAAAGTTTGTAAGTACGTAAAGTAAATCCCCCTTTTTTATAAATTAGGCAATTTTGTATACCCATAAAATTTACAAAAGTATGATCATGATCATACCCTATTTAGTTGGATGTCTCCTTGCTGTACATGTACATTTTGTATAGTATATCGTAGTATGTTTGTATCATTTAGTAATAGAGACCACAGAGATGATTTTACTTTTTTATGTTTTAATTTAATATCAACAATCCTATAATATATAGTAGAAAAGTTTACGTTTTTTATTGTGAATGCAAGAATGTAGGAAAAAGCCAGCTACATACATATATTTGTACCATTATATAACATTTAAGATGAAAAGATGATGATGATGATGATGATGTACCTCATAATAATATTATTTTACCTTCTTGGAAAAACTAGCTTTTTAATCTATTGTGCGAAATCTTTCTTTTGCTTAAAAAAAAGTATTACAGATACACATAAGAATATATTACATTATATATATATAAGATACATATAACTTTTTATATAAAAAATAAATAAAAAATAATGTGTGTTGTATGCAATCTTATAAAACATTTTTGTTTTGGATAAATTACCTGATTTTTGTATAATAAAAAAGATGGAAATGAACTTAATACCGACAAATGATATTATTTGGAAGCGTTGCTCTTTGAAAAGGTAAAAAAAATATGAAATGCACACAAAAGAAATTGTATGAAAAAAAGTCATAATTATTTTTTATCATCAAAAAAAGAAAAGAAAAAAAGATTCAACGTGACTAAAAGGAAAATCTACTTTTTGCTTCTTATGCAATAAATCTTAATTTACTGCAGTAGTTTGATGCAGGTCGGGCCATCGACTTTTTGCGGCCAATAATCTTACACGCACACATTCATTCTTGTAGGTAGAGAGATATAGATACCATTATTTTGATGAGGTTTGAATTGCTCTCTTATCTTAGTTTTGCCATGATGGAGATAGTAAAGGTTACAATTACATTATCTAGCTGGAAGGAAATGAAAATCATGAAACAATATTCGAGGTCGAGGTCCATTCAATATATACAGCAAAAAAGGATACAGGCGAATGTCTTCATTGTCTTCACTCTTTTACGTATCTATGGACCATTCTTTCAAAAACTTTTTTTTAATTGAGAATTATTTTGGCTGTGTACCGGAATATGATGAATCTTGCCATAATTGCCAGACCGTGAATTAGTAGAAAGAATGGCATATGTATTTCTGCTGGAATCCGATTCATAAATAAACTCTACCATCAACTACGCTGCTGGCTCATGAAGGATTTGTATTTGTGAAGTTGAAACAAGTATGTTTGCCTTGCCACAAGATAGACGTTTTCGGAGTGTGGCTGCACGTGTATCTTCCGGACAGCGTGTAACAGCGTCCTCCAGACTAAGTGGACAAAAGCCTACTTTGCTGTTCCAAAATCCAATTTTTTCGGAGTCTTCACTGAAATCTTCTCCTGTTTGTATTCCAACTGTCAGACCTTTAAGCAGACGACAAACAGAAGAAATAAGAAATATTCCAAACAAACTTTCTCATGTAGATGGAGGTAAAGGGGAACGCAAGCATGGATCATTGCACTTTCCAAAGCTCCTCGACAAGACGGGAGGCAAATCGGTGAAATCTGCAGAATCACTCCACAAATGCAACAACGAACATTGTCAGGCATTAAAGTTGCCAAAAGTGAATCACACGCCAAAAATTAAGTCAACAGGGATAACCGACAAAAATGTACAAGCAAAGAAGAGCAAGAGGTCAAAGTATATGAAGAAAAAAATTCTTGGTTCCTCAGACGCCAACGTTCTTCCCAACCGACCCTTGATTCTACAGAGTGCACCGAATGACGGTGGTGACAATGCTGGGATTAAAGTAGAAACGAAAAGTAGCAGAGTTCGAAAGACGCCAGACTCTCCACCTGCCGCATCCCCTCGACCGCTAAGTCCTGTAGCTCGAGCGTCCGTAATGAAGTATAGAGCCCTCAATCGAACAAAGAATCCAGTGTCAGGACCAGTTAGTCTGCGTCCGAAAATTGATAAAGATGTTCTGAAAACTATTCAAACACGATACAAGCAATCGAATTGTGAAACGGATGAAATAGTAACAACAACCACTAGAAGAACAGAAAGTGGGATGTCTATTAAAAACGTATATAGTCAATTGAGACGGGGGCTTAACCCAGCATCTATTCCACATGGCGGACCGATGGTAATGGAAAGTAGGTCAGTGAATAAAATAATTTTAAAGCCAGAGGTGCCTCGTAACTTACAGGTGGTCAGAAGAAAAAGCAAGTTTATGCAAAATCAAAAACTGCAAGATATTTTCAGCTTACCTGAAACGGTAAATTCCAATATGCAAAATTCAAACTCTCGGTTTAACCAGATGCGAGACCACGTAAATCATGGATACGGTAATAATAATTCTGTTGATAAACACGGACCAAGGTGGCAACAACGGCATCACACCTTTCACGAACATCCTCCAAGTGATAATAGCAAAATTGACGTACGTCAGATCCCTCGGTGATTCTAGCTGGAATCTAATATAAATGATGAAATATTTAAGAATACTATTAAAACTAAGCTTAAAGAATAAATAGTTTCATACAAAACTTTCAAGTAATGTGACTATGTGACAATGTTTATATTCAGCATCATTTCCAATTGACTCCTAATTACTATTAACTTTTCTACATCCGTTAATCCCTTTAAACTTGACTTTATTACTAATTACGCCCAGTCAATTTTTTAGCATTACAAATAAATTTACAAGCCAAATTCAACGTTGTCAGCGAAACAGTCGGAGTCGTGTTACATTTGGCTTGGAAGGATTTAAAAAATAAAATAAAAACATAAGTGTCCCCGTCGGGTAGTCGCAACCTCTTCAGTTCGGTTTAGGGGGAAAACGAAATTCCAGGTGCCTACGATTAAGTATCGCAACTCAAAAATAATTCCAGTTTTTACGTTTAACCCACCTTCAACCGACGACAAATTTGGTTTTGTTCGATAACGTAAGAATCATCTGTGCGAAAAAATGCCTAACGTTATACTGGAAAGTTCCGATCACCAGAACTTCACCGTGGATGTTGAAGTCGCGAAAATGTCTACTACTATCAAGACAATGCTAGATGACTTGGGTGTGACCTCCGAGGAAAGGATTCCATTACCGAATGTTCGCGGCGAAATATTGGATCTTGTCATTAAGTGGGCTAATGAGCATCAGGTATATGCTAATATGTGCACTAGAATGCATTTATTTGTACCCCAAGTTTAATACTACCATGTTGTTTACTTAACTTTGATATTTTTGCTATGAAAGGGTGATCCTCCAGTGGTCGATGATGATGACACCCGAGAAAAGCGAACGGATGACATAAATCCCAAAGATCAAAAATTCCTGCAAGTTGAACAGTCCGTGCTCTTCGACTTGATTCTGGTTAGTTTTTCAACATTAATCTTTATGCTCATAAGATAGTCAAGACATGGAATGTAAACAAGAAGCACAAACAAGTTTATTTCCTATTTGGGGGTGAAATTGTTTATTGTTTGATGGAAAATCTGTACATTTCTGATATTATCCTGCTCTTCTTTCATGTTTGTGTATGTGCACATTGAATTGGAATATGGAATAGTATAATAATCCCTGAATGCGACCATCTGTGTTTTGGGTGTATTAAGAAATTGAATGAGTGAATTTTTCGCAACTTTTTGTATAAAACCTTCATATATTTTCAGTTGAGAGTCAAATAATGTCCATACAAAATAATACATACACTTGTGATTGAAGAATACTAAAAGTAATTTCTAAATTTATCCGTCTATGATTTTTGTGATTTGTGATGTAGACAGAATGCCTGTGAACAATATGTTCACTGTGAATAAAATCTTTGTTATCATTTACCAGTTTGATTCAAACATAATAATATGATGTCTTTCTTATATATTATGTAAATAGTATACTACCCTCATAAAAATTATTATCATAATTTCGTTGGTCCGCAGAAGATGGAACAAGAACAAGTCAATAAAAGTAGAATTTCATTATTTCCATCTGAGGAAGCCTCTATTCTACGTGATCATATCATACAGTACTTGTATGAAATGTTTAATATATATATAGAACGTGCACAAAAATACGCATGTAAAAATAATAATTTCGGACTCAAATGGTTTTCTTCCGTTTCTTATGAATTTGTTCACAAAATTAACAAACCATAGTCCATGGAATCTCTACATACACAGTTATTCGTGGAGCTCCTTGATAACGTCTATGGAATAATATGGAGGTCAACGTTTGCGTCTCAAGTCTCCTCAAATTCATAGGTACACATTTTCATGTCTTTATGATTTTGTTTGAGAGGATCTATGTACATGTATGTTTCACGAAACAAGTAACGTCATTTTATAAGATAGCAAATATAAATTCAATAGAGAGCTTCATAATAATTGCTTCTTCATACGTTTAATCAGAACAGTGTCATTAAAAACTATTTTTTAAAGATAATTTTCTTTGAGGGAGATGAGATTTATCATTTTCTAATTGCATCTTATTTTTACGGGCACGAGAGGTGAAGCAAAGTTCCTTCAACTTTTTTACTTTTCACAACCTCCTTTAAATCTAACTTGGAAAACGTGGAAATTTTCACTTCCTCAAAAATAATTATGGTGTTCCTTTTTGTGATACAACGAAAACCATAATCATTATGATCCATCATTATCGTTATTATCATCTGCTTGCATTTTACACCAGGTACTATTCCACCCTTGCCACCTTCCATGTACACAGTGGAATAGTTTAAAAAAAAATTATCTCAAACTTTGTTTTTTTCTTCATTTCATTATTATGAAAATGTACATTACTTACTTGTCTTCATGTTCACAAAAAATAAAACGCGATGATAAGACAAGCAAAAAATTTGTGATCGATGTCATCCTCATCCTTCTTTATAAAAGGTTGGGATAGGAAAACCACACCAAAATGTTTCATCAGAATCGAAATGTCAACTACGAACATAAAAGAAAGCACAAAGGTGAAATCGAAGATCGTTTTATATATGCATGTCATTTTTTATTTGGTTCATGATGCTCCCAGTATTCCCAGTGCAGTGCGTCGTTTTACATGTAGTTTGCCAGCGCCAACACAACAACAATCTTGGAAATAAGCACGATGAAAAATTAAATTATTAGTTACCGTGCTCGTTTACGTTTCCGGTATCGGTTTCATGTATTTAACCTTTTTATTATGTTATTATATCGTCACATTTTTTGTAAAATTGCTTTGAATGAGACTGCACGTGCGACAATATCAAATATGGAATGGAGAGCTTGGAGCATAAACAAATATATAATAATAATTGTTCATACTCTACTCATAAACACGACGGACGAATCCACTAATAAATTTTAAACATAATCTGGCTATAAATAGTCATAAATAAACCCTTGTAAAAGTTATGAACTAGGTTCTGGTTCGTGGCACACTTAAGTGAGATCTTTTTGAATGATACAACACTTGTTATAGGCTAAATGTAAAAAAGTTTCCTCCATTCCTCATGGAAGGTTGGAGGTACTCGGCTGGTTTGGTTAAACGAAATCGTCCGAGGTAAGGCCCAGGTCCTAAGAAACTATTCCCACAAACATAATTCGAAAATTCGTAAGTTTCAAAGATATTGTGAACATGGACGTACAGACTAACGGTATACTTTGTAAACCTTGAATAAATGGTAAAATATTATCGATGATTACTTTTCTGATATTCAAGCTCGTTGTCCAAATCTTATAGTAACGACATGTTACCAGCTGTAGCTCCACCCTTACTTGAAGATGATAAAGACGTCCAGCTAAGTGACGCCTCAACGATTACACTAGTGAAAGAGAAAGGGACCAGAGCTGATAATAATGCGAATGATGTAAATAGGAGTAAAGATGTCTCAGAGCTGGGGCTTGACGAGACGAGACGAGAACCGTTAAATACACAGGAAGACGGTAGCAGTCAACAACTTTTTGACTCTCCTCCAACAAGAACCTCCCTACGGACTTGTGATAGCAGTAGCAACGACCATATTTTGATTCCAAAGCACACAATCGTAGACGATGTCAAGATCAAATTCATTTTACATCCAAATCTCACTAACGTGTCGACTGGATCGTCCGTTGTTTCATGTTC
>JAHZNC010000049.1:0-29599 GCA_027744095.1 Zhuqinia jingwanae
GCATCCCAATTTTTTTGTACAAAAGGTAAAGGTGGTATGGTGTTTTCGCCAAAACGTTGAAACCAAATCTTCAGACCATCGGAGTAATCAGCAATGTCAGTAGAGTCCTTATGTCATTATAATGTCATTTAAATATAATTTGTTTACCATATCATAGATCTTCTTCCAAAATACCGAAATTCATTCATTCATGCACAAAATCAAAGTTGCAACAAAGTATACATAGGTATGAAAGTATTTTCAAAGTTTTCACTCTGTAATTAAAAATACTGAATTATTATTTTAACCTTTTATCAAATGAGTTCATCATTATCGAAATCCCTACATCACATTATCTACATAACTACGTACCTACTTTACTTTAAAAAGGCTAATTTTACAAGATTTACATAAAGATCATTTTAGTACTAGATTTGGTGTAATGAATTAAAAGTATGATACAATTTAATGTAAGCTTTCAAAGCATTGGAATTGGAAATTCATATTTGTTGGCATTTTCCTCTCTCGCTCCTTTCACCTTTATCTCTTTCTCTCCACCTCTCTATATCTCGTAAATATGCTTCTTTTCAAAAACAATAATTCGCTACATACAATATTGCTGATCATGACAGATACAACAATAATAATGATCATGGTTAGAGTCCTAGGTCCTAGACACAGAAGTTTTATCAACAAACAAAGAAATTTTTATGATTTTCCATAAAGTCAATGTGGTTTGTCTGTCTGTGGTGCATTTATACGATACGTACATTCAACATTGTGTGGTTGTGCAATATGCATATTATTGTGCATGTAGTAAACATGTGATTTTAAGCATTACCTTTAATAATTATTGGGCATGTAAAAATATACGGACTTCTGAATGTGGAGGAGCAGAAGTCATCAAAGTGGTGGATTGGAGAGATGATCTAATTTTAAAGTAAAGGATTCCAAAATTTGTATGCACAGCGTTGTTGTTTTGAAGTGGATGGAATGTTCTGCTTTAGGGTGGCATACGTATACCATACCGAGCAAAGTAGTATGCATTTTTTACTACATACATAAACTTTTACAAAAAGCGATTCACTGATCTCTCTCTGCTGATCTCCGTAAGGCTCGCGCATGAGGACAATGCATACATATATATCCCTTTCTCACACATGCACATGTAAAAATTTATGGCAAGCGAAAGCTTTTGATGCGCGCATTCATTCACAATATTATTTAGGCACTTATCAAATCTATTAACCACATCTACACCTGTTTTGTTTTGTTGTGTATGTGCGAAAAAAGGCTTTTACCTTTTACTTCTAAAGCACACTATTGCTGGAATTTAAATTGAGAGATTCCTGGAATGGAATACATTGCGTTGCGACTTGTTTAAAACTTTGAAAGCGTTAATTTACATCACTGAGTGAATTTTATTGATGGTTGTAGGATAGAAGGTTATAAATTGAAGTCAAAAGGTAAATCGTTAACGAGATGCAAATGAGAGAGTGTGCATGTTAGTAGTAGTAATTAAGTCTGCAATTCTGCATTTCATCTTTCATTTGTGCATTTTTTGTAAAGTTTTTATTTTTGTTTACAGGGTTGTGTGTGTTCTTGCGCTTGATTGGTTTGTTGCTGCAAGCATATTCCATCCAAGTCGCAGCCTTCAAGGAAGTTCCAGCTTAATTATCAAAACGAGGGAGAACTTTGTGAAGTACATTACAAATAAATGAAAGTATGTAAAGAATGACAGTTATCTACCCACATGTGAAAATGTACATGGAATGAAGGCAGAGTGAAAGGAAAATTTGAGTGCATTGAGCTTTCATCCAGGTAAATATTTAATTTCTACTCTGATATACAATATTTAAGCATAATATACATCTCTTACCTAACTATAATCAATAATCTAACAATAATATTGAACATATACATTTATGCAGACCTACTCATAATTTAAAAATGTGCTATATATAATATAATATAAAATCAATTCATTCACACATCCACACGTCGTATCTATTCTTTTCCTCTAAAACACTAAGCTATATTCGACGAAAATTAAAAACACATATTTTTATACTGACAGCTCAAAATACGAAAGATCAGCCATCTATAGCGGTGAAAATGGACGACAATTCGTTTTATGACCCACCTATCCACAACCCCAACCGTGCTCAATTAGATAATGATTTTTTGAATGGTGTAAACTTCTTTGGAAGCATTAACCAAGGTCAACTCAACTCGCCTTTTTCTCCTGCTGTTTCTTCCTCTGAGGATTCAGATAATGAAAATCCACCTTCCCCTCCCGAGAACGAATTAGTTATAGAACTACCATCAAGTTCTGACTTCGTATTACAGAAGGAAGCAATACAGAAAAAAGTAGTTTTTGACACACTCATTCGAAGAAAAAATGTGCTGATTGAGAGTCCTCCCGGAAGGGGGAGAAAGTTGACCATTTTGGAAATATTACTCAAATATTTGCAGTGGACAAAGGGGAGAATACCTTTGGGTGGAGGTGGAGCAGAAAATTTTGATCTTGCGGAAGCTCCCACACCCAACAAAATTTATGTTGTCACAAGGGACTTTAGAGAAAGTAAGAAGCTCATGCAAGAAGTACAAAATAAATTGGGGGAAAGTCAACTAATGCAGAAAATTAAAGCAACCGTCTTAGATCATCGAAAATATTTTTGTGTCAATGACGAAGTAAATAAGGGTAGTGATACTGATGGTGATGACATTGACCACTCTTGTTGGAAGCAAATCAGGAGCTTCAATGCAAATACCCCTTCCACTTCAAAGAAAGTTCGACAAGAAGAGGGAATTTCCTGTGAATATTTCCGAAATTCGAAGAGTTGTCCTGACGGGGCATATCCTTTCACTCATGAGGATAACACAGTACATGACATTGAGGATTTTATTTCTGAAGGGAGTGCCAGAAGCAGATGTCCTTATTATGATAGCCTTCATTTGGCTGAGAAAGCAGATTTAGTCATATGCTCGGCGGACATATTTCTGTCACCGTTTCTCCGACAGGAATACTGCATTGACTTGAATGATTGTGTCGTACTCATTGACGATGGATATGACTTGGAAAATTTGTGCAAAAAAGAAGCCAGTATTGACATCACTACCGATCAGGTCAACAAAGCTTGCTCCATTATCAGAGCTATCACGGAAGGTTGCCAGCATAATGAAGATAACATCGGCTTAGCTGATTTAGTGGATTTCTTACCTCGCTTGTCACAGTTTATGGCGCGACCGGGAAATAATGATAATCACCCAGATAGAGAGGAAATACTAGAAGTTATCAACAGATTGGATGTTAATGCACTAAACATTCAAGCATTGACAAATGCGGTCCTTGCCTTTGCTGAAAACTCAACAGCCACCAACCTTGATGTTGAAGCAGGGATAGTCACCAGGCTGAGAAGATTTATAACTGTATTAGGATTAATGCTCAGTAACATTGATAGTTACAGAGTACAGCTTAAAAAAAGGGAGTCCCGTTCAAGTAGTAACCATTCCGAAACAGTTCTGCAACTCACTTGCGCAGATCCTTCTATTATTTTGTCGCCAATTGACAACTCAGCTATTTCATTGCTTGTTGGGTCAAACTGTGTGGCCCCATACTCACCATTTTACACTGAGTTTCCTGATATCTTTACTGAAGACCAGACGATAAAAATTCTCCATAATGATGGCATGATGAAGGAACGGTACTTGTTTGCTTACACCGGCAAAGGGCCCACGGGTACCAAACTGGTTTTGGACTATGATACCAGGAATGACTCTGAAGTTAAAAAGGAGGTCATATTATCTATCTTGGAGCTGTGTAAACACATACCAGGGGACAATATTGCGCTTTTTCATTCGCAAGACTACTTGTTGAAGATCCGCCAATATATGCAGAACACTCCAATCGCGCCCGGTGGAAGAAGAATGCTCGAGGAAGAAATTGCTGATTGCAAACAAATATTTTGGGAGTTTGACATAAACACAGATGCTGACGCCCAAAGGATAATGCGAAAATTTCAGACAGCCGCTCGTAGTGGAAATGGGGCGTTACTTCTTGCATTACACCGTGGCAAACTTTACAAAAACTATGATTTGGAATTTGCAAATGCTCGTGCAATAATTCACGTCAGCATCCCATTTGGGCCATGGTACAATGATAATGACATCGTATCCAAGAGAAAGTTCCTGGAAGGTAAGTCTGGTGAGCGGGATTGCCTTCAAAACAAAGACTGGTATCATCGTGAAGCTTTCCGCATTTTGAACCAGTCATTCAACTATTCTGTTCAAGAGAAACAAGACTGGGGAATTGTGATTGTTCTTGACAGCAGAATGCACGGGGAACGGCATGAATTTGAGGATATGATACCAAACTGGGTTCAAGATATCCAGGGTGGTCCCATATACCACAAGGCATTTTCTACTCTAATTAATAGCGTGGAAAACAAGGTGCTGGATTGGACACAGGACATTTAGCATATCTTGCCATTAATTTTTATAAATGTATAATTACCGCAATTTATGAAGTACTTATTATAAGTATCAAATCAAAACCAAATTAATTTTTTGTTTTATACTTTAATTTCCACATTTTACGACAAAAGTGTGTTTTCGCAATTTTCCTTTTTGTTTTCAAAGTCGTTTTAGTGTTAGTTATAAGCGAACCTGCTTATCGTTTTTGTACACAGCTTTAAAGACTATTTGTGTGTATTGAATTTCTACACACTTTTCCTTTATTGTTTTTTAAGTATATATGCAATCATATTTTACGCATTAGATTACTAGATTTTAGTATAAAAATGATTAATTAATTATATTATTATTTATGTACCTAAGTGCATACTATTCTTGCAAATATTATGATTTGTTGAGGGGATGTTCTCATCTCAATCTTCCTTTTGACATGGATTGTTTTATTTCTTGCAAGGTTAAAAAATGTGCAAGTTCATTTTGACAATAAAATATTGAGAGCTGTACCTGTCATATGTTGTATTAATTGTCTGCAGAAATAAATACGTCCACAACTTTGCATAAATCGTTTGTGTTGATTTTATTTGAAGATTTCTTCATAGCAGGTTATCTTCTAAGCAGATTCTTGCCAAAAATACATACCATATACGATTAGGAAGCATGACAAAGCGTTAGCCATTTGTCCCATTTCATATCACTTATTCATATGCTAAACTTGCACATACTATTAAAGCATCTAGTAGTGTTCACTCACAATATAGACATAAAAATCATTACAACAGTTAGATCCAGTAATGCGTCATAATTTGTTCTTAAAAATTACCTAAAGTAACCCTTCTTTTCGACTATGCAAACTACAAAGCAATCAGGTGTAATGGAAAGTAAAAATCAACCTTACTTCAAACTTAATGCAAAAATGATAAATAAACAACTTCTGGAGTAGGAGTTATTTTAGTATATAGCTTTGAATTTTCAAACTAATTATTTTATTTATTTTATACCATACTTCATAATTATAACATTTTTTACTGAATAAAAATTTACTTTGCACATGTATGTAGTTCTTTATTATTATTATTCTGTCAAAATATTTTACAAGAAAAAATCACGCATTTTCGCATTCGGGGTCAACTCATACTAGGTTATAACTTCTTTAACAATTTTTGTATGGAATATGGAATGGTGTAGTATGTAGTAGTGCCGTCTACCATATCTATTAAAGAATTCATATTCGCAATATCATTCGCGAGTAGGGTAGACAAAAAGTAGGTATGTATGATAGTATGGTTATTTATTACATCGGAATATTCATTCCATGTGGCATATAGTCTATACATGTAGTATTCTTTGGTATTTTTGATTTGGTCTGTTCATATATATCCAATAATGAATTACAAATGTGTTCTTATTATTTGCACATGTTATTATCCTTATTCTTGATTGGATGTCAAAAAAAGGGTTATTTTTATACCTTACCCAACACGAAATATATTATGCTGGGTTGTTTATGGAAGATGAGTACATTTTAAATTTGGAACAACACACGACGATGACGGCTAGCTCATGCTAAAATAGAAAACAAAAGTGCAAGTGTTTTACACTTTTGTGATTTTTTAAAATTCCAAATCCTCTCACGCTGGGTTTTTGGTGTGAAATTGTTCAATAACATTCGTTGGAACGCAAATACTGCCAAGTGAAATTTTTTTATTGTTAAATTCGTTAAATTAATAAAATTGTTCTGCATCCACAACCAATATAGCCATACCATAATATATAGCTCAGCAGAGTTGGTATTTTTCAATTTTATAGTACGGCTGGGCTATATTGTTGTCAATTCAGTAGGTATGGTTCTTAGTAATATCAATATCTAATAATTGGAACGTAAAGTGTACCTTTCTTATGTGGTTTTCGTGTCCTTGATCATTTTCAATCAGCCCCAGAGAAAGTTGACTCATTTACACATTTGCTAGTTGACAGAAGACAAGCCGAGAGCAATCCATACATTTGTATTGATCTGCTGGCAGGGGAGCGCCCACACATATATACGTACTTTCCCAGCAACGGTTAGTAGCATAATATTCATATCTTGTATCTCAGTTTTAAATATCCATTGCAGGTGAAAAGTGTCATACTAAATTATACTTTGCATGTCACAGGCTGCGCAGCTTAGGAACAGGTTGCAGCTTCATGCAAACTATAAATCTCACAGAAGATCGCCAATTTTCTAAATAAAAATGGCTGATTTAGGATTCAATATGGAGGACATGCTACGAGATGGTGAGCAAGTTATTTTTTATATTGATGACACTGAAGAAGGCAGAAACGACGTCCATGATGATTCTGAAGAAGACGCTCCAAGAAATGAAGGAAATCGTGCACTTTCACCAAATGAAGTGCAAATAAATGATCATAAAGTATTTTTCCCAGGACCACTTAATTCCCGTCACAGTCAAATCTTAGAAGGTTGTTTATGCAATATACTCGAGGGAAAAAATACCCTGCTTGAATGCCCATCAGACAAAGAAAGGAGCTTGGCGTTGTTAGCAGTCGTCTTGGCTTACCAGCAGCACATAATAGAAGCAAATGGAGGTCGAGTTCCAATGCAACAAGTTCCTGGAAGTTTCTCAACCTCGGCCTCCACTTCAACTTCACCACCTTGCAAGATTTACTATGTGTGCAGATCCGTGGAGGAGATCAACCAAGTTGTAAAATATCTCAATGACTTCAAATGTACTGGATATTTAGAAAATCTGAGCATGGCAATTTTGGCTCATCCAACCCAACTATGTGCAACATGCCAAGATGATTTTTTGCCTTGTTCCTTACCGGCTAATGCACAAGCAGCTTACAAATTTATCGAAACAAATGGAATAGTCCATGACTTAGATTACTTAAGGAGAAAAGGAGAGTCAGTAAGGTTTTGTCCTTATCGCTACAACATGGAAATATCAACTCACTCCACTTTGGTGTTTTGCACCCAACAATTTCTTCTCTCGCAAAATTTACGAACAAAATTCCAGATCAATTTAGAAAAGGCTATTGTTATTATTGATGATGGTGGAAATATCGAGAATGCATGTTACAAAGAAGCATCAGTTTCAGTAACCACTGAAAATCTAGCATCTGCTGGGGAACTTTTGAAAGACCTTGCTCAGTCTTTTCTTGAAGTCAATCAGAATAGACCTTCCAGCGAAGTAAGGGAAGTTGCTTCTTCCTTGTCAACATTAGCGAAATGCTTGAGCCATTTCTCCAGTGAAATCAACATCCACGCTCGAGGTTCAGCCTACCCTGATTCTCAAAAACTGTTGGATATTTTGAAATGTAATGAATTCGACCAGGATCACGTGACAGAATTCATCGAGTATCTAACTCAATCAGTGGAATTCATTGAAACGGATGCTGACATAAGAAAAGTCGTTCAAAAATATGAGTCGAAGACTCAAAATGATTTTGGTTGTTGACAAATTCCTTACATCACTGCAATACATGCATGGCAGCATATCTAGTGGTCAGACGAAAGATTTTGCCATGCAGATTAACAAATATGTTCCCCGAGGGGCAGCTCCTGCAAATAGATTTGAATTGGCTTGCGTGAACGCAACTAACGTGATTGAACCAATCACAAGACAAAATCCAATCATCATTATAAGCTCAGCCTGCTTACCTCCCGTCAGTATTTTACGGAAAGAGTTATCTCCAGCTCTAGCCTTAGATCAGGATTCAGAGGTACTGATACCTAGCCAAGATCATACAAAGTGCTTTTTTGGATTTACCAGTCTGGGACCGAATAGAGTACCCATTGAACTCACTTGGCCAAACAAAGATCGCGCAACAATTCATGTTGAAACTGGCGACGCAATCCTGACTATAGCAAGCACAGTTCCAAATGGAATTGTCGTGTCTTTCCCATCAATCGCAGCACTGCAATCTAAAGTTGACTCCTGGAAAAACGGGGAAAATAGACTGCATTCCATTTGGGATGATCTGAAAGCGGAAAAGCACGTGTTTTGTGAATTAGACTTTATGAAGGCAGACGACGCAAAACGGCAGCTGGCAATATTCCGTGGTCTGTGCAAAGCACCCATAGGAAATCGAACTGGAGCCATTTTATTGGCTCTGCACAGGGAGAGGGTCAGTGAGCTAATGGATTTTGAACCTGGCGAGGTGAGGGCGTTCATATCGCTCGGCATCCCGTATCATTCCATCAAAGCTTTCCACATCACAACGAAAGAGTCCTTTATTCATTCCAAACACGGGGAAGATAATAAAAAGAGGAACAACTTGTGGTACAACGGGGAAGCATTCAATAATCAAAATCAAAAGTTTTCACATTGCATTCGAAAGGAGCAGGACTGGGTTGTTGGGATTATCCTTGATGATAGGATGGAGAGAAAAGTGAAAGATGGAGTGACGGAGATTCTTAACCCAACGTACATGGAAAGGGAATGGAAAGGTTATCCTGATGTTACCAAATTGGTTGTTGCACTGGACCAATTTATTCGTGAATGTGACGTTGCCTTGCAGTAGATAAAATTTGTATCTTTGCCAAATGATTTCAAGATTTGTATTTTTACACCATATTTTATCATAAATTCATAGTACTTTGTAAATAAAATATTAGCCCCCCTTGAAAAGTTTATTTTGATTTTATTCATTTTATCACGAAAATACATAAAAAATTATTAAATTAAATAAAGTTAAGATTATAATCAACCATTCAAACAAAACTATTCGTGTATAAATAAACAAACGGTACTAGTACTTAAATATAATATACTGAAAAATACTTTTTAGAAAATAAATTACGTATGATGATAATAAACAATTAATGCCAATGTAAAAAATGCCATATTATGGGGGATGCCATGCCATGACTTTTATTGCGAATGTGATACCATGTATTGTAAATAGCAAGCATACCGAAAAATGGAAAAAGAGAATTTTACTTAACTGCTTTCACCGTATTTCATTTCCATTGCATACGCGATAAATGCATTAAGCCCATTTTAGGAGATCCAGAAATACAAAAAATCCTGTCATTTTTTCCCTTTCATCCTACATCCTATCAGACTAGTGCAGTGCCTGCATGATGCAGATGCAGATGCAGACTGCATCCTACATTCATCAATGAATCCTGTCATTTTTTCCCTTTCATCCTACATCCTATCAGACTAGTGCAGTGCCTGCATGATGCAGATGCAGACTGCATCCTACATTCATCAATGATGATTCATCATCTCATTCATTTATACTACTTGCTGTTCACCTGCCCGCACCTGCCTGTTGTACTTGTATTGTGAGCGATGAGCGCATTACGTCGTCCAATTTCTCCCCAAGAAGTTTGTTCACGTGGTTTGTCACAATTTTTTTTGTTTACACTTTTGTTGTCGAAGACGTTTTTAGGACTTTTCTCTTATGATGCTTTTGGCGATGATCATAACTTTCTCTAATAAAAACGTGCATTAAAGAATGATCTACGTCTTCATCTATACGGATTTTGTGTATGGTAAATTTAATTACCAAGTTTCAGTTTCAACTGATGTGAACTATAAAGTAATCAGTTGGGTTGATTTGTAGGCATGCTGTCGACAGTTAATACAGGAAACAAAAATATCAAAAATATTGAAGTGCTGATAAGAGAAGATGAAAATCTTTTTCTTTGAGCTAATTGTCTTGCACAAGGTATGGACGGAGTATATAATTTCGTCCTTGTTTTAGTTGTCACCCTTTTACAAAAATTGTTAAAAAGTTGGAACACACAGTGTAAAGATTCGGATATTAAACTCTTTTTTAATTCTTTTGTGTTTTTGGTTATATTTCATAGAATCTATAGAGCCTATCGGAAAGGTGTATTTAGCCTTGAGACAAGATGGAAGGTTCATCTGTGACATGGAATTGGGATATGGATGACGACGATGAATGGGATGAGACACTGGCAAAGATCAACTTGAATCTGCAAGAAAAAGACGAGCCTCCTCCTCTTCAACACGGTAACACGTATACAATCAAAAATGTTACCATTCAGTTTCCCTACCCCGCTTATAAGAGCCAACTTCAAATGATGGGGAAAATAATTGAGGGTGTCACAACGGGAGAAAATTGCTTGCTGGAATCACCCACTGGCACAGGTATGTAAATGATTGTAGCATTATGATTATTATCCAATAGTTAGGATTTTTTAGCAAGACCAATATCAAAAATTTGCTAGGCTTAACTTGTCACGTTTTACTTCTACAGGAAAAACTGCAGCCCTTCTCTGTTCACTGTTAGGATGGCAAAAGGATTGTTATGACAGACATGATTGCTGTGCAAGTATAATCCAATCTTCAGCAGAAAGATTGGGGGGATGCAAGTGTGGTCTTATCAAAGATAAGGACAGAACCAAAGTTTTACTTATGAAGAAAGGGAGAGAAATATTTTTGCTTGCAACAACTGAGTCTGATCATGATGAGTCTGTAACACCAAAGAAAAAAACAAGAGAGGAAGGGGAAAACTACCCGGGACAAAGTTCAAAGACTGTTTCCCCAATGGAATCACCAACAAAGCCAGACCCGACTACATGTTATGTGGCTCCTTGTCCAGGAACTCCTCTTGCTGTCAGTTTGGTACAGCCCTCTACCTCACCTACAATTACAACCAATGAGACTTCCAGTCCAAACAAACGTAAGAAAAGTGTACAAGAAGAGAGACACATTGATAGAGTTTGCTCATATTGCGTGAGAAAGCATGTTTTCGACAGATCTAGACCTCCACGAATTTATTACTGTACTCGTACCCATTCCCAAATTGCTCAAGTTGTGAAGCAGTTACAAGCCACTGCTTACTCCAATTGCAAGATGACCATTTTGGCCGGTCGTGAACCAACTTGCATTAATCAAAATGCTTTGAAATTTCTAAATCCAAACGTAAGCACTCAGCAGTCGCAATGGGAGACAATGGAACCAAAAATCACCCTTGATGATAAATGTTCAACTCTAACCAAAAATTATTTCAAGCGCAAAAAGATTTTAGAGAACATGGATCCCGACACAGTGAAAAATGATAAACTGCCTCCTATCTGTGATTATTTTCTTCCACGAGTTGAGTTAGCCCGTCACTTTGCCCCGTTTCAGCGCAGGGGTGCATGGGATCTCGAAGATATAAAGTTAGAAGGAGAGAATCTTTGTAAATGTCCATTTTATGGTTGTCATTCTTTACACGAAAATTCAGATATAATTTTTGGATCCTACAATTATCTGCTTCAACCAAGTATTCGAGATGCAACAAATGTTGAGTATATCAATAGTGTTTTGGTGTTTGACGAGGCGCATAACATTGAAGACATTTGTAGGAGCGTCTTTTCCGTTGACCTTGAAGTTGACAAATTTGATAATCACCAAAGACGAATCGTTGATGATTTGCTTTTGAAGGCTAGTGAGAAATCATCCCATGTATGTGATTCTACACTAAAAGGACTTCAAATGGTCTCAGTGATTTTTAAAAAGTGGAGTGATAGCATTAAGGGATGGGGAATGCAGGAAGCGGACAGAAGAGAAATTAAATTTAGATATATGGATATTAATAGACCATACGAAAGTGTAGAACTTCAAACGGTTCTGACCGAAATGGATATGACAGAAAAAAGTGTAAAAACTTGTTTGAAGCTGCTCGGTTCCTATAATGATGATGATTCCGACACTGTGGATAAAGATGATGAATACTATTTGGACCATCATGGAAATCAAAAGCCATTTAAAATTCCATCGGCTGTGACTAGCTTTCTCAAGAAAATCCAGCAGACACTTGTATATGTTGGCGGGGTGGAAACGGAAGGCATTGGGGGCATTAAAGATTTTAGAGGTTATTTAACTGGAGTGGCGAATCCTTCCCGCAAAGGCAAGCCAAGAGACCCAGGAGGAAGCCGTCGTAGCTTAATGCAACCAACACAATCAAGTAATGCGGTGGGGCCAGAATTTTTCTTCAAGTTTCAAATAATTTGTCTCAATCCAGCAATAGGATTTCGCCGTCTCCAGCAAACTGCTTATTCAATCATAGTTGCGTCTGGAACTCTCACTCCACTTAACTCATTTGCAAGTGAACTCGCTACCAAGTTTGCAGTTACATTACAAGCCGATCATGTGATACCCCTATCCAATGTATGGGCTGGCGTCATCTCGTTTGGACCTTCCAAGCAAATACTCCGTCTTACCAAAGGCGTTCAAGACGATGAAAATATACAAGATGATATTGGTAGAATCATTTGCGAAATCTGCCTTACTGTTCCCAACGGCATTCTCGTATTTTTTCCTTCATACAGCCTCATGAGAAAGTTGGAAAATCGGTGGCGCTCCTACCCACGGGGGAACTCTGTTTACAAAATGATCAGTCAAAGAAAGCAAATGTACACTGAGGAATCTAAAGATAAGCAAGCATTCGCATTGAATATGCAAAGCTACAAGGAAAATGTGAAGGGAGGACCAAATTCGAATGGATGCATTCTGTTTGCCGTGTTCAGGGGTAAAATCAGCGAGGGAATAGATTTTGCAGATGAGCAAGCCAGAGCTGTAGTGACTATAGGCATCCCTTATTCCAGTCTAGTAGCAAGTGAAATAGTGTCAAAGAAGAGCTACAACGATATGAGAAAGGCTAATCCTCAGCCAGGAGAGACATTTCTTTCCGGTTCGCGTTGATTATGATTGATAGCCGTATGGGGGAAACGAGGAATGGTCATTATATATCAGGTTGGGTTAAGAAATGCTTACGGACCTATGATAATTTTTCCATTGTGAAATCAGAGTTGACAAAGTTCATTGAGAACATGAAGAAGAAAGATAAAATGGGGAGAAAACCTATCAAGATCGAATACGAAGAGGATCTAAGTAATAGTGATCTCCACTGCACTGAAATAGTCCCCTATCCCAATGACGATTTAATGGACTCTCAAGATGATCAAATGCTAACTCAGGTAGCAAGCGAACATGATGATCTCCACAACATGACCACACAACAATGTCCTCTGTCATCCACACCTATTTCTCATAGAAATATTACAAATGTGTCCGAGTCATCCCCCGAATACTCATTCACCGGGGAGGTGGATGAGGTTCTTGGCTCTTTACCCTCTCCGATACCCCCAGCGCAAAAAGAAAACAGCAATGCTAATAATGCGAACTCAAGCGACAGTTCTGTGTCCGTGTTTGAAAGAACACCAGATGATTCGAATGAAGGGAATGATAGTGACAGGGAACTATATGATATTGCTGACAGACTACAAAGTACCATTGACGGGACGACGACTGTTCAAAGTCAAGATCCAAACCAAAGTGATGTTTTTGATATTAGTATGCCAAGCGCGCATAGCAGCAATAATGAAAACGAAATGTCACAAACTAGTAATATTTCTTACCACTCGGATTGGGACACTAGTGTAAATTGATAGAGCTGATGATAAATTTGTTGAAACCTTCCGACAAATGTTGTCCTTCATTTTTAAAATAAAACAATACATAATTCTAGTCGATTTATTTAAGTGCATGTGCATATATTTAATGTAAGATGGCCAATTAAAAAGTAATTTTATTCAATGTAAAATGGTAAGGGCGATTTTAACGTTGCAAATTCCCGAAATTTGTCTTTCTGACGAGATGGGAAATATTAAAACTTTCCGAATTTTTATTCATATAAAGCAATGAAATAATTATTACATACTTAAAATATTTTACTCAATAAAACCTTCACAAGTTATGTCTGAGAATATGTGAATTTAATTGTTTTATGGAATTATTTTGGTGGTACGCTTGCCAGCTCGGCAACAATGGAAGAAAGCGAGGTCAATAGATTAGATTTAATTCATCCTAAAATATAAACTTCCGATATTTGATCGTTCCCTGTTAGCAAATCATCAACTTCTGCAGGAGGGGAAGGTATTTGTAGCCCATCATTTGAAGTAGTAACTTGGTCCCAAAAATTTTCTAGTTTGAGAGCATCGTCAGTATCATTATGTGGCTTAGACTGCTGAGAACGTTGATAATTTTCTCTTTGCTTATCTACAATAACTTGCATGTCATCAGCAAACTCTTTTCCATGAATTTTGTTGATATGTTGGCGCAGATTGTCTTTCCTACATAAAAAATAATAACATTTACAAAACTACGTTAACAGTCGATGAAATTAGTCATTAAAATCTACATATAGGTTGTTATAAACCTGCTGAAAGCGCGCCCACACACATGACATGTATGATCTTTTGACCCGGTATGCACCAACTCATGGCTCACAAGATGTTTCCGTAATTTAAACGCTTTCGCACAATGTGCAACGGAACAGACAAACGGGCGAGCAATGTTCTGACGATGAGTGCCCTCATGATCATTGAGATGATGAGCTCGTTTGAAGGTTAGCCCACACACACTGTACAAAGGATGGCAGTGCCATCATGTCATGGTTAAAATAATTGAGGAAATTTCATTATTTGAAAAAGTTACTGATGGATTTACCTGCAACAAAATGGTCGATCAGTCTTATGAGTAACGAGATGTTGAGCAAGATTTCTTGGATCCCGAAATTGTTTTCCACATATTGAGCACATGTGTGGTTTTTCACCCGTATGAATGCGCATATGAAGGCTTAAGTACTCTTTCCTGGAGAAAGTTTTATGACACTCTTTGCATGTGTGGTCTGGGTCATTTCTTGGGTCAATCTTTTTACGTGTTTTTGGCTTATTTTGATTGTGTACCATTTCCACATGTCTTTTGAAGTGATCATGTCTATGTGAAGGAAAAAAGATTTTATTTTAAGCTCGCCCACAATAAATTATTCGAAATCAATGAAATGTTACCTTTCAAAAACTTTATCGCATTCCTTGCAAATTAACGGATTTTCCATAGTGTGCACCAGCATGTGCTTCCGAAGTCCATTTGGCTGGAAAAACTTTTTGGGGCATTTTGAGCAACCGAAACGAGGTTCTTTGTCATTGTGAAATAAAATATGCATATTTAACTGCTGTCTCTTTTTAAACTCTTTGTTGCACTGATTGCATTTCAAAACTTTGTCACTGTCGGCATCTTTCCGCTTTCTTTCTCCTGGCTCTTCGTATAATGTACTTTTTTCGATGTACTCTTGATCTTGTTCAGATTTAATTTGAATTTCTTGTGTACTTGTATGATCATCAGAATGTAACTGCATTTTATGTATATTTTTGTAATGACAGCGGAGGTAAACCAACGTGAGGAAAGATTTGCCACATTTTATGCAAAAGTTCAAAGGTTCTTTGTGAGCACTTTCAAAATGTGATTTTAAATCGTTGTAATTTTCGAATGATTTTTCAGAGGATGGGCATTCTGGGCATGAGTAGTCCAGCGTTTTACTTTCATTGACTATAATATTGACATCATGAACACAACTAATGTGACGGGCAAGGCTAACAGCAGTAGGAAATGTTTGATCACAAACGGTGCACCGACATTCCGCTCTTTGATTTTCATGCGACGTTAAGTGTCTGTCATACATATTCTTCAAAATAAATCTTTTATCACAGTGCTCACACTGATATTGCTTCTCGCAAACATGTTGTTGACTATTACTGCTGTCCATTATGGGGTACTTGTTGCAAATTTTCGCAAGCTTATTATTACGGTTTAATCGCTTTTGATTAGCTGGACTACTACTGGAAGATACATTATGCACTAAGGACTTGTCGTCCGGTCTGACTTCTAATGCTAAATGTTCCAGGACATGCTTGTTCAGAGTTTTCAACCCTTTGAAAGCTTTAGAACATTTCGGTTTGGGACAGAGAAACTTTCCATCTTTCTTTGTTTTTAAATCTGTTTTGTGGTAGTAAGTTTTTTGGTTGTCTGTTGAAAAAGTGGTGACTACATCACTTTTGGTTGGTTCCTTGCAGTCAGTTCCCACTACCGCGTTATCCTTCCCTAGTTGACGATAATTGAAGAAGGAGAAAATCGAAAATTGAAAACTTTTTGGTTATAATTTAATATATTTTGGGCGAAAAATATGGGAAAATGTGTATTTTCACCTAAAAAATGTACTAATTGTTTATATATACCTTGCTTGACAATGCTCCTTGTTCCCTTCACAGATGGTTTATGTTGTATATTTTCGCCAAAATCAAGGGACTTTCGAGCTTTTCTCACTCTGGTGGAGGTACGTATTATTTTTCCATTTGCTGCAATAGTTTTGCATCGGTAAAATTAATTTACAATTTGTTTTCACGCTAAAAATAGTAAAAAATATCAGCAAATTTTGATTGGCATACGTGATATGACCTCAGTTGTCCCTATTACAGATTCTGGCTTTTCTGGAATAGGTGCAGTCTCTCTTTTCCCGCGTTTACTTTCAGGTAACTGCTCAATTGTGAAATCCTCTCCCTCATCGTAATTATTGAATGGTTGTAGTTCCTCTATCTTCACTTCCATCATAGGCACACCATTTTCTCCAACGTCATTCGCATCTACTTGATCAGGTCTTGCAGTCTTTTTACTGTTTTCATCATCATTAGTTAGGTCGTCGCCTTCTTTGACTAACAAAGTCGAAGTCCGCTTTTTATTGGGACGCTGCCGTCGACGTGTGCAACGACGTGAATCATTGTTGTTATTTATTTGTGAACGTGAATTATCTTTGTTCTCTTGTGTTATCTCTTGACTCGAGAACTTTGCTTTAATATTCTTGTGCAGTTGATTTAAGCCTTGAGAAATATACGACGCTTCATTGGCAAGCCTTCGAAGCTGTTGGAAGGCTTGATAAAAGTTTGATAAAACTACTGCACAAGTATCACACAAAGTACAATTATCGCTTTCTCGCCATACTCCATCCGGCCCAGAATTCGTCAGAGGGTACCCATAAATACTGGACAAAGCTTGCAAGACAGTTATATGGTTTCCGGTAATAACGCCATCATCAGTTTTTGTGTCATCAGAGGCACACTTGCCACCATCATAGCAATTTGATTGTAACTGGATAAGACAAAAAATAAAAAGCTAAATTATCATTAATTTTTATTCAAAAAATCATTTTAAGTACATACATTTATTTCTGATATTCCTCTAGTTTCATTCACAAATTCCCTTTGGCAGTTTCCACAACTAGATTCAAGCTCCTTCAGATTATCCTCCAAATTTCTTGTTGTAACGCTTTTCATAGTCATTGTGAAGTGTGAACAAAATTGCTTTGTTTCGTGTGCCAAGATATCGCAAATATCACAGGCTCTCTCCCAAACACCCGGTCTACGGCCTTAAAATAATGTCGGTCCCAGTTGAAAAGTGTTTCTCCATTCTCCTCTGCATATAAACCAAATTAACCACAAATTCATTTATTATCACTAGCAAACATTATTCCAATTTTTAACATTTTACATATTTTTTTTACTACTGAGCAATATTTGAAAGCAAAGTGAAAGTGAATACAAATGAGAAAAAATAGTATTTCACAGAGTACACACACTACATAGAAAAACGGATTTTGCAACAAAAATGTATTTGTAGACAGATGACTGTGACTCACGTATTCTACGACCCTACTCAATACACACGAATATTGCCGTAACCAGCAGCAGGGTACTGTGTACGCTAAAGTGTCAATGCATTGCACATGTACTAAAATACTGTGCTTTTAGATGCTGCTTGTAAGTACTGTTTGTTTGTATTCATGCATGCATATTGTAAATTGTAATTGGAAAGTGATGTAATTCCTTTGTTGTTAGCTTGTTTATTTTCTCTGCTAAACAATATATTCGGATAAGAGATAATTTAATGACACTCGGCGAATTGTAGGAAATATTGGAGTCGAAGCATTAATTGTTTTTACACAGCGTAGTAAGATTAAAGAACTAAAAGTTACAAAATATTACTTGAGAGAATTAACGTTGCTTTTAAATTAGAATCATTGTAAAAGGTTTGACAAGGTGCATTTTTCTTATTTGTTCCGAAGCGACAAGATGGGTTCAAAACCTAGGTCACTTGAATCGATTCTAAACCCAGGTTCTTCCAAGGAGGAGGTCGAGTTGTTCAATAGATTCCAGCGCTTGGAACTACTTAAGAGGACTGCCGAACAATTCAGCGACCATTACTTTGTCGGAACCACGAGTGCCGGAAAATTTGCCCTTTACTTTCCTGATGAGCATGTCGAGAAACAGAATCCTCAATCCCATGAAAGCATACTAGACAATAGTGACCAGCAGTCACCTACTACTAATCCTGAACCAAAAGTTTCCATCAAGGAGTATTTTATCGCCAAGCAAAATGAGCAAAAAGAGGAAGAAGCCAAGTGGAAAGCACTAATGGAAGCAGAAGCATCAAAGACTGAAGCACAAAGGTTGGAGGAAAATTTGAAGAAGATTGAATCACAAAAGTTGAATGAAGATTTGAAGAAAAGAGTGCAAAAGGAAATGGTAGAATTAGAAAAGAGAAAGGCTAGAGAGTTAGAACTAAGTAGAGTTAATTCAATTGAATCCAAGAGTAAGTTACAAAATTTCAGAATCTCGATTGTGGATAAGGAACTCATTGCTCAAGAGTTTGAATATTTGTCCGCTCCGCCAGGATCACAAGAGGCAGAAGTACTCATTCAGGTTACGAATGAAATGAACTTTGGTAGTTACAGTGGTACGCTAATGATGAAGGAATTTGCCAATATGTGAAATGGGGAAAGTAAATGATTCATCGAGTGTGATTGCTACTTAATTTATTGTTCTTTTTAGAGATTATTAAGGTATCTAGTAGTGTTTCAGTTCGGTTGAATATTTACTAGAATAGATGTAGTATGTAGAGTAGAATATTTTAAGTTAACAGATATCAATTTACGATATAAAGTGGACATTTATTAATGAACTTTTTAAATGCATTTCTGTACTACTATTACTACTTATGTATAAAATATTGAATAAAATATTTTAAGAGAATCCTCTTAAATTGCCCCTGTGCTGTGTTAATGACTAAAATTACTACTTGAAAAGTCATTGTTGTGCTGGATCACATTTCATCTGGTTCCACCGTATTCCTAAAATAAGATTTTTTCATTTACTTGATTATAATTCTCTTGTACTTATTGCATACCTACACATCATAGTATGCTGAGAATACTAGTAGAAGAATGGCGTTTGTTTTTATTGTACCTTTGTCCTTTGATTACGATCAATGGTATTATCCAAGAATCTCATCCATTCTGATTTGTTATTTCCGAAAAGTTTGACAGCTTCTCTGGAAGTTTTTGGAATGGAAGGTTGGATGATACGAAGTACGAGGTTGAATGTTTCCGGAGCTAAAATGAAGTACCATTTATTTATCAATAAAATTATTTCAAACGTGTAATTTGTAGTAGTTATCCTTTACGGAAGGAGCACCGAAAAATAAACTTAATTAAACTTACAATTAATGGCAAGAATTGAATTGGCAGTGCTTGGGAAATGAGCTTCGTATGACCGAAGGAAGTTGACCCAAAGGCTTGTACCTATAAAATGTTATAAACATTTTCAAAATGATATATGTTATACTTAAATTTAATGTATAAAACACATGTGCAACGATTTAAATGAGCTTACACTGCGAACAAGCGTGTTGGATAACATTGAATCCTTCTACGTTGGTTAACAGGGTCCACCGCGTGACATTCGTATTTCCTTGTTTACGGAGATCAACCACTTTCAATGAAATTTCATCCATCATCTTGTCCATGTAGCGTTGCAAGCGAGGCATCTTTCCCTAAAACATCCCAGTTCATAAATGAATTTAAACTCACTAGTTGTACAAATCATCAAAATAATATTAAATTAGTTTGATAAAAATAAATTACATTTGTTGCTGCACGCCGAATATCCCAATCATGAATAGACACAGTTCCAACTGCCAAATAAAAACAGATCTAATTAGATTTCAAATTCACAAAAAAAAATATCAAAATTTAAAGCTAACTGCAGAAACAAAATACCTGGTCGTCCCTCCTTATCGTTACCAGAAATGGAATATGGGTAGTTTTTATACATGTCACTCCAATCCTCTTGATGTATAGTGTCCATTTTGTTTTCCTTCCGCCAACGAATGTTCTTATGACGTGGAATATTAAATTAAACTTTTAAAATCGGATTCACGAATATTATTATTTAAAGCTGTATTTTTACTTACATCTTCAAGTGATCTTATAGCTTCCCTGAGATTGAACTCTTTAACTATAAGCAGAGAGAAATTGTTTAACTCTAATATTAAAAACCAACTAACAATGTTTAAAATCACTTGAGTAATTTAAAATGAGGCGCTACCTCGGAGCCATCGCAGAAGATATAGATCTTCTTTCATGTAATCCAGGTACAGCTTTGAGCCGACTGCTTCCCTGAACTAAAGAAATCATTTTTTTATTTCAACAAAATTATCGAGACGTTGCCATTTTATTGTGCAAATTCGCTGCAAATTACCATTTCTAAAATTTTTCTTTGCTCTGGGTTGACTGCCAAATCTTCCCTCGCGGTTACGGCAGATGCCCCTTCAAAAAGGGAACACAGGAACACACTTAAAACGAAGAGAACTATTGAAACATTTAGGAACTGTCCCATCTTGGAAATCTGGAATCCAGCAGACTCTGGATACCAAATCTACTGATTTTATTAGGATTAGTTTGCTAATCAGAAATAGAGTAACTACTCCAGAGAACGCGCTCAATGTTTACTAATGAAACGCCAAAGATGTTATGCTCATTGTTCGACACGAATGCTTAGATGAAAACTTGGTGGGAATTACAGAAATATACAGAGAATGGTTATGCATGAGTCAGAATAATCATAGTAATATTATCAAGATGATCATCATGTCCAGTTAAGAAATCCAAACAGCATTGAGCTAATAAAAAATCTAGCGTTAAATCTATAAAAACATATCTAATCCAAACTAAATGCATACATGATATGCTGCATAAAAAGTCATGGTCAACTTCAAAAAAGAAGTTGGAGATGAGAAACATGTAGGGAGATTAAAATGTATCTTTGTATTTTTATGAAACTCTATTCCTGAGAATCCATGGGCAAGCCAGCAAATGAATGCAATATACATAGATATTATGTTCATTGTTTTGTTAATTTATATGTATGGTTTATTTGTTAAAAAAATCAAGCATGCAAAATTACTCATATTGTATTTTAATTTTATTACAAGATATGATTATTAGCTATTACATTTCTTCGTTCATTCAAAAAGTGGAAGTCTTAAGGTTAAGGCAACAACAATTACATTTTATAAAATTTACATTTTTGCAATGGTCATCAACGCATGAAGGCGAAGGGCAACTACAATAATAGCAATTTTAGGCATGCTGATCGCCAACACAATAAACCACAACGCTATACTATTTAGCCGCAACTTTAACGCAGAACCTGCATCATCTTCATTTAACGCTATAGCTCAATTCCAATAAGTTACGAAAGATGATTCTCAAGATACTACTAGGTAGCTCCTCGTTCAGAAGTACATCATACGCAGAACAATGAGGAGGAGGAATATGTGTGTAAATTAAACGCGTACATACGGTCAACGGTTATGCATGTAGGTATAATAATAAGAATTAAATATGAAACATTTTGGGGAAAAAGCCGTAATCAATCCTGCCAGTGGTTTTTTTAAAACAACTAAACATAAGTGTTTGCATGGTTCAGACAGGCAGAGCTGAACACACGTATATACATACATAACCTACGTACAACAATGGAATAAAGAACAAAGTCAAGTTTTATGCCATAAATGTATTTGCTTTGCTTTAATGGCTTTAATGATACGTTCCACAATGGAATTCATCGTGTTTTTTTGCATAGTGGTTATCTCTGAAAAATATTTTTTTAGAAATAAACATTTCCTTGCAAGGTAGCATGGAGTTCAATTGACACAGTTACACCGTCTTCAAAATGTAACGGTCACGGTTGTAGACTCGTGTAGTTAAATTAATTACTACTTTGTGTGGGAATCCATTTGTATGGGTTGAAGTTTTCATCTGGATTCGTGAAATTTTTAATGTTTATATTTCTTACAAGTATATAGGCATGACGATTAGTTCAACAGCAAACACCTTTTGCTTAAGTTTACATACTTACGTAAATGAAAAACTTATCATGAAATGGATAACTGACCACTTGAAAACCTTTCTTATGTGTACATTATCTTTATGTAGATTTTATTTGCTGTTTTTTGAATGTACATCCAACTAATTTAAACAATAAAAAACAAGTAAAATTTACTATTCGTAGGTTTAGGTGATCATAATGGCTTGTGATAGATTAGGTTTAAAATTGTGCGTAAACTTGTTTACCTTTGAAAAAGTTATGCATGTTTTAAGCCCAATTTTTTTAGCCGTCTGTAAAGACATGGTGGTCATACCTAAAACTTGATGACTGTGCATGATTAGATAATTGCGTATGATAAGCAAGAGAAACTGTATTTGTTTTTGAAGGAGTTTTGTTACATGTTCCAAGTATTTCACAATCAGCTATTAACAATGAAGTGAAATATAAAAACTCATTAAGATATGAAAAAATGTTTGAGAATATTTTTGTGATCATGATTTTGATGATCAACGTTTTTAGAAACCTGAATTCCAGCAAAAATATTAAGAATTTACTTGCTTATTATACATCTACATACTTTACCATCAAACTGCTAACTGCATAATTATATGAAATTTGTATATTGAGCAGAGTAACTTGTTATTAATCAATTATATTATGCGCTTACTGCACAACGTAACTACTTCAATAATTCACATGCGGTAGTGGTAGGTCACTGCCGTGGTTAGTCTGACCTGCTTCATGGTTACTTTTGACATTAATATGATTTTCAGCAGTGACTGCATTGAAGAAAGTCAAAGTCAAGTCACTTTAGCCAATGTCGACTTCTACTAAAATCCATAAAACAAAATTATACACGATGTGTCGTGTACAGGTGTACATATCTATTTGATATTGACAGTGTACCTACAACCTTTATGTAAATACATTATGCATGTACCTACTTATGAAAACTCATAAAGTGTTTCGCAATAAAAGTTGTTTTCTATTGTTATTATCTTTAAAATCACATGGGATTTTAATTAAAACTAAAAATTATTTTTCAAATTCATGACGAAATGAGTAACATAATTTTGATGAGGAAATGAGATCTAGTTACGGAAAGTTTGAATTCAAAAACAAAAAAATTGATAAAAAATAATAATAACATAAATCTTGTAATCATGATTTGATTTACTGTAAAACCGTGACTGTACGTTGGAGGTACGTATTTTAATGCTTACTTTTGCTACCACATTGAGATCTGACCTGAACTGTACACCATACAGCCGCTGAAATTCTTGATTTGCTGGTGAGGTAAAACTGCCGTTCACAATCCAGTGAGCAAGATAAAGTTTCTTTGTTTTGCATCTTCACGTGTTCGTGCCAAAAGGATAGAATCATCATGAATACATAACCAACTTTTATAAATCATACCTATGCATCGTTTTATTTACAATACACAATTAAAGTAGTTACTTAACACCACTCTAGATTTGGATGAGTGATGATGAACTTGCTATTTGAATAGAAAATGATTTCATGTTTACGATACGTAAATAATATTTCCAGGAATAAAATTCTCGTTGCCACTTCGTTGATTCTTTAATTGATTAAGCCAAATATTGTCTGAGCCAAATTATATAAATCTAAACGTTTTTTTTTTCAGTTTTAGGTATTATGATTTATGATAGGTAGTTATTAAACTTTACGAAAATAGAAGGAATATCGAAGTTGAGGCCACAATAGGGTAGTCATTGTCATATGACTCATTTGTCATACATTCATCATAAAAAATATACAAAATAAATAATGTTTTGACTTTTGACATTGGAACTGAATCTGATTTGAAAAGGCTATTTTTGCGTTTAAAAGGGATGACATTGGCATACATGTTGAACGTTTAAACTTTGCATTTATATGACTGTAACCATTATTATAGCATTGTGAAGGTGTGTTTAGTTAAGTTTTTCGACTCTGAACCTTAATAATGAAATGAATATCAATTATGTAATTAGTTTGTTGTGCCATAACGGTTGCATCCGGATGTTTAGGTATTGCATGCGATTAATCACACAAGCAGGATAAACCAAGGCCAACTTTTCATGACTAATTTTCGATTAATTGATTCCTGGTAATTTTGGATCCATATAACTTTTATAAGTATAGTTGATACGGATAAATTAAGTAAAAATAATTTTGTTCAAATTGACTGTTAATTCCGTTTATTTATTTTGTTGACTATATTATTTTCATCTTGAGGTATAAATAGTTGCATGTTAGCTGAGTTCTGACGGAAAAATTAAAATAAATGAAATCTTTGTCAATTATTGTCGGACACAGTATCATTTGTAACTTTGCATGATTGCCCCAAAATCCTAGATGAGCTTGCACAAATTATTGAAAATGTCATCTCATTATTAAATATCTTTCACTACATAACGCAGCACTTCCCAAACTGTAAGCCCAAACACGCTGCTCCTATAATTTGTGAATTGTAACACAACAGCGACTTTTATTGCACGAGATTTTTTTAGTCCTTCACATACTATTGATAATTAACTAAATTTACAACAAAGTCGACAATTTCGAATTTGTTGCATTTTATAAATGAAGTTTCAGTATTCGAAGTTTCAGCATCTATGTGTCGCAAAAGTTTTTTAAAATGTAATGGCAAGTTTTTGTAAATTGTAAAGCCTGCCAGTTGTGACCGTATCATATTTTTAAATAGTTATAAAATTAGATTCTTTAAAAAAAACTTTAAAAATGTATAATTCATTAACGTACGCGGTACTGTTTTCGATTCTACTGGTCCAGTTTTTGGTTCAAGCAAAGCCTCAAGGTAATTTTTAAAAATAAAAAATTGTATCACGGTACCCCATTTCTTACAAATTTATTCCACAACTTGCATAAACATACATTTTTGAACACCAAAACATTTAACTTGAAAAATAACGATATTAGGAGGCATTATAATAATTGATCCAACAACAACAGCTGGCAGCGTGGTTATCATAAATCCAGCTGCAAATTGCCAGTGTACAGCACCAGCTAATTGCGCGGATGGTGCAGGAAACCTCAATCCAAGAATTGTGAACACTGTAAATTGCACATTGTAAAATGTATTTTTTGAGATGCAGCTGTCATAAAAATTTGATGATTTGTTCAAATAATATTTCTTCTGTAGCCAACATCAGTGGTATGTCCCACGGGCCAAATATACTGTTGCAATCTGATAGCTCCTAACCCGACAACCACACCTGCTCCAGCAATAACAACTTTGTCACCAGCCACCTGTGGAATTCGACCAATTATTGCCAATAACTTTTTACCAGCTGCAGGACAAGTGAGAAACTTTGAAATCGATTTTAAACTTTGTTAATCGATTGAAATATATATTGCATATTATAAAAAATCAAACGGTCATTTTACAGGCCGAGTATGCAGAGTACCCTTGGACCGCACTAATTTTTCGTATATCTGATGGTGCTCTGATAGGGACGGGTGTTCTTTTGGACGGCAATACAGTTTTGACGGCAGCGCATAAAGTGACTCCTGGAACGTGAGCATTGCAAGGATCTTGTAGTTAGATCTGCAACAAGTTTCCTTTGAAAATTAATTTGACAAATACTCTAATATTTCAGTGACGCCATGAGGGTCAGGTTGGGGGAATACATATTGAATGCAGTCACGGAACCAAATCCATTTGTTGAAATAGCCGTGTCTGCAATAAGAATTAATGCAGCCTTCAATTCTGTAAATTTACAAAATGACATTGCCATTTTAAAGTTGGCAACCGCAGTCAACTTTGCGTCAACGCCTCATATTCGACCAATTTGCTTACCTGCTGCTGGGCAAGTATTTTCAGGGCAAAGGTAAAAATTTGAGCGTTGAGATAAATACGACAAGACATTCTATTTATGGTAGTATGCAGGAATTTGACTTTTTTTTACAGGTGCTGGGTGGCAGGATACGGTGCAAATTCATTTACCAGTAACTTGTACCAAACTGTTATGCGAGAAGTAGATGTACCCATTTTGGATGGCCCAACATGTCAGTCAAGATACGCTGCAACCAGATTAGGGGCAGGATTCGTGTTCAACCAGCAAAGTTTTATTTGTGCTGGAGGTAAAGTAGAGAAGAGAACAAGCCGAGAGGCTTGAGAAAATTCAAGTCAAGTCAGTGACAATTCAAGTCAAATAATAGTTGTTGTTTTGAATTGGCTTGGGAAGGATCAGACTTGACCCGAACTTGAGGTTTGTCGATTTGACTTGATCTTGAATTGTACAATTGCAAGCCAACTCAAGTTAAACCGTGGATATGTTTTGCAATTTAAGGCGCTAATTTTTCCGCTTGCAAGACAACTAAATTATTTGACTTGACTTGAGCTTGAATATCGGGATTGAAGTTTGAACTTGACTTGAGAATTTTGGTTTGACTTGACCTGATCCCATAATCTAGGTGAAATCGGAAAGGATGCATGTACTGGTGATGGAGGCGCTGGACTTGTTTGTCTTTCAGGTACCACCTGGACACTAGCTGGATTAGTTAGCTGGGGATTGGAATGCGGACTGACAAATGTTCCAGGTAATTAACTTTCATTGAATTCTGCGCAATGTATTTTTTTTATATATTATCATATATATAAACTATATTTATTTCATTTCATTGAAACAATATTTATCAACCGGTATATGATAATGAAGACTATAACTATTACGGTAGTACATTATATCAAAATCAAATATAGTAAAATTAACACTTGTATTATTTACAGGAGCGTACGTTAATATAGTAAATTTTCTTCCCTGGATATGCGGCTAATCGGGCTTAGTCAATTACTTGAAAATTTATAATCATGTTTCAATTTATATTAAATTGTTTATATATAATAAACTTGAACAAAACAATGGATAATATTTCTTATTATCTTCACATTAGAGATAAATTCTTTCAACTCTCTTTTTACCTTAATTCAAAAAAAATATTTAAATTTCATCTTTACCAGCCAATTAATTAAGCAAATGCTCTTAAATCATAGTTTCACTCTATTTTTTCCTTATCCAATCCAATCGCGCTTGGAAGTTCATGATTTCAGTTTTTATTTTCTTTCGCTGGTCCATTAATTTTGACTGCTTTAAGTCAATTACTTGAAAATTTATAATCATGTTTCAATTTATAATAAATTGTTTATATATAATAAACTTGAACAAAACAATGGATAATATTTCTTGTTATCTTCACATTAGAGATAAATTCTTTCAACTCTCTTTTTACCTTAATTCAAAAAAATACTTAAATTTCATCTTTACCAGCCAGTTAATTAAGCAAATGCTCTTAAATCATATAGCATAAATGTAAAAATAGTACAGCGAAAAATCTCATCTTCCGATCACATTAAGAATTTTGAGTTTCACTCTATTTTTTCCTTATCCAATCCAATCGCGCTTGGAAGTTCATGATTTCAGTTTTTATTTTCTTTCGCTGGTCCATTAATTTTGACTGCTTTTCTGAATCATCTATTGTAGTGTAGTTTCTCGTTACTGATTCTTCTAACCGTTTATATTCAGCTTGAAGTTGGCCCACCATTCGCATCAAATAAGCCTCCTCTGTCTTATCAGTAGTATTAGCATCATCAACCTCATGCGGTACATTCTTAACGTAAATCTCCGGCATTCCAGTGACATCTCTGTCCCTAATTTTCACCATCACTGCAAAAAACTTTCGTCCGTCTTTCTCGACGCTCAGTTTGTTCAGCGCGTCATTATCTAAATCAATGAAATAGTCATTCCCTTGATCATCGGTATGGTTATCATCCAGTTTGGCAACCATTTTGATAGTTGGAAGCACACCAAGTTTTTTCTGAATAGATTGCTACCAAGAAAACAAAGTAAAACTCATTGAAAATTTGAAATCCACAGAACGAGTGTGTTTGGCTCTACATGACTCAAAATAATGCACACATACATTTTAAATAACAATAAATATTTTTTTAAGTCACTCACATTAACTAAATCATCGTCAATGACATTGTTATTTCTAACGGGGTGAATGGATATAAGAGCTACATAGTGCTTCTTTGCGCTTTTATCTGAACTTGACCTCATGTGCTCCCCGTGGATATCCATATCCAGAAACCATAACCGAGTTTTATCACTTCCCAATTCCTTCGCCATTAGTAAGCAAAAAAACTCCCTGTCTTTCTGACCAATCAATGCTCTAACAAGTGGAACCACTAAAATTTTAAAACAAAAAAGAGAGAGATATTCAATTTAGGTAGAAATCACAACTGCTGTAAACATTGAACTTTATAATCAATTTTCCACATACCCCCAAACTCATTCTCCACAGCAGCAGCCTTGTAAACTTCCCGATCGTATTCAATCATGTAATGTCCTTCTGCTTTAAAGTTCACAGGGAACACCATGAGACACTATCAAATGGTTCAAGTGATCCTCCCATTTCGTAAAAGTTAATTTACAGCCGTCCTCCCCTGCACGATATCCACAATACTTAACAAACCTGAATAAAAAAGAGTCGATTTGAAAAGTAACTATAATTTAGCAAACATGACATTGTAGTTAGTTTTATATTACCCACATACCGAAATGGGCATTCCATGCTTTCATGCCACTCGATGTCCACTCCTGATAAAACCGCTTCGCATCCCAAGGTTTTAGCAAAACATGCAAATCGACATGACTCCAGAAAGAGACAAAAGTACTTTGTTTTCTCAATGGCAGAATCAATTCCGTAAAATCCTGTTTCACAAACAACAGTTGAGTCAGGGGAGTCCGCGATAGTTGTTTGACATACCTCATTTTCATCTTTCGTCATGAAGCAAGACTTGCATATTGCATGACCATAACCGCATGATATTTTGGGTGGGCCAACTTCTTTCCAGCATTCTCCACAACTGATTTCAAAAGAAATGTCCTTCAACTTTGGATAACTCACCAATCTATATATTACACCAGTGAATTGCAAAATTTAATTTACAATTGCATGTCATAATCTCATAATTACGTATGTAATATGTACACTCACAATGACGGATCCAAACTGATACTTTCCACATCCATTTCCCCAATACTGTCATGACTAGTTTGCTGCAGGTCGTCCTCATTAGAGACTACCTCGAAG